>JALPQD010000444.1:1687500-1804704 GCA_023101885.1 Typhlomys cinereus
ACATCCAAAGATCCAAAGCTTGGGGTGCCTGAATAAGATGGGAGGGGAAACACCAGGAATGCAGACCTCCTCTTTGCTTCCTGACTTCCACAGTGTGAACTGCTTGACCTCACTCCATCCTCCTGCCACCGTGCACTGAAACCTCTCAAACTCCAAGTCAAAAGAATTTTCTTCCTCAAGTTGTTTGTCATAGCAGCAAAAGTCTAACACAACAGCTAATGCCACAGCCACACTGATAAAGGAGGAAACTAAGTTGTAGATTCTACCATGAGCCTCGGGTTCTCACTGACTTTGAAGTCATATCACAAACCACAAGCTTGTGTGTGAACCTTATTTTAAGATACAAAGGTGTTTGTATTAAAGAATAATGTCCCATCTTTTGTTTTTGCCATCAAAGAGACTGAAGAAGACTTACATGCATGTAGGGCATGTAAGAGCAGGAACTAATCTTAAAACTCATACGGAAACAAATAACAAAACTTCCCTCTGCAATGCTGGCTGGAGGAGAAATGTCAGTGTAACCATGGTGCATAATAACTATGATAATAGAGCCCTGCATCATTTAACAGTATCGCTTTACTCTATTGTTCTTGATGTTAGTACTCTCCCTCCATTCCCATCATTAAAAGTCTAACTATTCATAGGTACAGGCTTTATGTTTTAAATTCTAAGCTAAATCTCTAGATCACTATAATCAAGGAAAAAAAGTGGAATTACTAGGGATTTTTATGTTTATTGGGAAACTGCAATCCAGTAGGTTGTATTTATTTGTATCATCACCAATAGTACTTTATCTTTTCCAGCACTGCCAACAATAGATATTTTAATGTCTTTCACTATTTCCAATGTGAAGAGTAAATTTAGTTTTTAAGTTTTTGAATCTATTATTTTATTTTTCTTCATTCCTATTTACCAGAGTATTTAGGACTACAAGTTTTCCTCCGACATATCTTCCTTTGACATATCTTCTGTATTAGCAATTGTCTGCCATTGGCCCATATACTTGAATACTTGGTCTCCAGCAGATGACACCGTTTGGGAAAGTCATGGAACTTTTAGAAGGTGAACCCTTGTTGGAGGAAGTAAGTCACTGGGGCTCAGCCTTGAGGTATTATAGCCTAACACTTCCTGTTCACTGTGTTTCCTGACTATAGATGCAACGTGACCAGCTGACTTCCTGTTCCTGCTGCCGCACCTTTCCCAGCTACTGCCATGTCTTCTATACCATGAAGTACATACCTCCCTGTCAAGGTGTAAGCTCATCTTCCCTTAAGTTGCAGTTTGTCAGCATTTTGTCATAGCACTGAGAAAAGCAACTGATACAAAAACTTGATACTATAAGTGGGTCGTTGCCCTTGGAGCTGGTTTGCTAGAGGAATGTGGAAGAATTTGAAGCTGAAAGCTAATGAAACTCTAACATGCTATGAGCAAAACTTAATGGACTTTTCTGGTGGGAATGTGGAAGATCAGGATGCCAAGAAAAATGCAGACAGCAGAGATCTGGCACATAAGATTTCACAAGGGGAAAAGGACTCTGTTGGCAGCTGGGCTAGAGACCATTCTTGTTATATTCTACATTCTTTAAGAAGTTGAGTGAAGCTGAATTGAAAAGTAATGGCCTAATTTGTATGGTGTAGGAAATTCAAGATGGGATTGGATCCAGGCTATGCCATAGCCCCTGCTCATTTCTCCTCCAGATCTTCTCCTCCAGATCTACAGTGAGAGAGAACAGAAATGGAGCTGAAAGACAGGAAAAACATGAAGCTTGGTGAGGAAAAGAGAATGGGGTTAAAGTCACCAATATGACAGGTTAGAAACTAGTTGTGATTGCTGAAGAGATTAGCACCATTACAAAGAAACCTGCTGCTCTCTATTGGGACAGTAGGAAAGGAGCCCTAAGAGCTAAACCCTATCCATTGAAAGATTTGTTTTATGGGCCTATAACTTCGGTTGAAAGGAGAGAGCCTCAGATGAGGAGACTCCTGAAGGGGTGTGCTGCTCGAAAGTGGCTCCCAAGGGCGAATACAAAAAGACTCGACTGAGGACCACAGAGTCAATGGGTATATCAAGCTCACAGAAGAACTTGACAGCCATGTCCATATGGTGCTGGCTTTGCAGGCATGAAAGAATCAAGATTCAGGTGGCCTTGGAGTCTTGCTACACAGTGTCAGGGAGCCCCTGAGCCTGGGCAATATGTGGCAAGATCAGAGACCCTGAAAAGAAGCCCTGAGAGACTATGTTATGAAAGCTGTGAAGGTGAAGTTGTGAGGGAGATCCTTGCCTTCTGCTCAGGATGCTGGAGATGCTAGGAGTGGGGAATGTCTGCTGGGGAAAGCAGCAGGCATGGAGTGCAGCCAGCCTAAGAGAACAGCTATGTGGAAGTAGAACCAGAGGTGAGAGGCTACCCAAACCCTTTGGAACCCAGATGAATCCATGACAAACCCCAGATGCCAGGGATGGAGTTACAGGACTTTGTCATGATGAGTTTTGGTCTTGCTTTGATTTGATCTTTCCTTGCTGTGTCCTTATTGTTCCTTTCTGGAGTTGTAACTATTTACTCTGTGCCTTTGTATATTGAAAGCATGCTATTTGCTTTTTAAAAATTATTTTACAACGGGTCTGTAACTTAAGTTTAGAGATTGCTTTGAGGAGTTGATGACTCCGTGGGAAAGGAGGCCAGGAGCCCCTGCTTCAGTAAGACAAACCCTGTCTCAAAAATAGGGCGGAGAGCAAAAGAAGAAGATAGTTGCAGTCAACATCTGAGAGAGAGAGAGAGGGGGAGAGAGAGAGAGAGAGAGAGAGAGAGAGAGAGAGAGAACATGCAATACACAAGAAATTGCTTTGAATCTCAGAAGATACTTCAGACTTTGGATTTAGAACTGTGAAAGATTCTGAGAACTTCCAAGGTTATATTGAATGCATTTTGCATCGTTGAGTTGCCTCAAGCCTTTGAGAGCTAGGACAGAATATTGTGGTTTGAATGTAAAATGTTCCCCATGGACTTATATGTTTGAACACTTGTTCCACAGATGACAGTGCTGTTTGGGAGGTTGTGAAAACTTTGGAAAGTGTAGCTTTCCTTGGAGGTGGGCTCGACGTTTTATAGCCCAGCCCACTCTGTTCATTCTCTGCTTCCTGACTGTAGATACAATGTGACTAGCTGGCTGGTCTCCCTTTCCATCATGTCTTCCCCACCTGTTGCCAAGTCTTCCATGTCACCATGGACTATATCTTCTTGATACAGACTTTCATCTCTTAAGTTGCTTCTTACCAGGTGTTTTGGTTACATTTTGATGTCAACGTGGCATTTGCAGACTGTTTGGGGGCAGCTGTGGAAGGTTAATGGTTAGAATGGCCCCTGAACAAGCCTGTAGGTACTTGAGTGATTGCTGTGAAGAACCCAGCCCATAGTGGGTGGTACTTTCCAGTGATGGACTGGATAATAGGAGGTGCAAGGAGGAGGGACTTGCTCTTCCCTGATCCGGTGTCGACTTGCTGTGGAGTCCACTCTGCGTGCACGTTGTTCACCTTTGTGGCCACCTTTGTTGCTGCTGCCGCAGCCTCCGTTCTTGGCTGACTTGGAGCTTCACCTTTTCCACCACGTTTCTGCTGTTCCCACTGCCTTTGGAGCCTGGTCTCTAGGCCTTGCTGCTGTTCACGTTGGAGCCCAGCTGTTCTTCACCGACGTTGGAACTAGCATCTTCAACCCTCCAGAGGAGCAAAGGATTGAGACCTTCTCATGATCTTTTGGCTTTGTGAACATTCTGGCCAGAAAGAGGCTGCGGTGGGCGGCTACCTTGAAGGACACTATTTTTATTGTGAGTTATTTTTTTAAAAATAAACTTGTTTATATATACTGTATTCTATAGATGCTGTTTCCTCAGAGAACCCTAATACACCAGGTATTGTGTCAAAGCCATGAGAAAAGTAATCAGTAGAATTACTTTCTTCTTGCTGGGCCAAAGTATCTGGCAGAAACAACTTAGGGAAAGAATGATAAATATTTGGTCATGGGCTTTACCCCACCCTGCTCCTCCGGTCGGGACGCGCCCGAGGTCCAGCCAGGACTCACCCCGGGACCTAGGTAAGCCCCGCCTGCGCCCGCCCACCAGAACCCCAGGTCAGCCCAAAGGGACCTGGCTCTGACTCCCGCCATCCAGCCGGAGCCGCGGGCAGGGCCGAGGGAAGAGGAGGACCTCCCCCTGCACCCGGCCCCGCCCCAGCTGCCCTCGGGTTAAATAGCTCCACGCCGACGCCCTCATCCTCCCTTTACACCCCACCCCGCTCCGCGGGAGGGGATGCGCCAGCACGGTCCAGCCGGGCCTCATCCGCGACCTAGGTAAGCTCCGTCCCTGCCCACCCCCAGAACCCAAGGCCAAATAATTCAGTTTAGTGAAATTGAAAGATCTTAAGAGTTAAAATGACAATGCCAAAGTCAAAGTGCAAATCCATGAGAAGCAACACACAAGTAAACAAATTTCCCACTGAAGAAATTAATCGCATAATGTTAGACTCCAACCAGAACAAACCCACGGAAAAAGGCCAAGAAAGCCTGACCCAGGATAATGACTTTCAAAATATGATCATTACCATGTTCAATACTAAGAAAGAGGAAATCCAGGAGGAATTACATAATTGAATCAATTGCTTTGAAGAGGAACACAACAGACATTTGGAGGAGTTGAGAAAAACAGTGCAAGAAACAAAAACTGGCATAGAGCAGTTAAAACAGACTCAAGCAGAGTTTAAAACTGAGCTACAAGACAAGTTATCTTCAACCCAGAACGCCACAGAGAGTCTTATCAACAGAACTAACTAAGCAGAAAACAGAATTTCAGACCTTGAAGATAAAGTGGGAGTACTAACCAGCTCAATGGAAGAGGTTGTTAAAGCCAAAAAGATACTTGAGAGAAATATCCAAGAGATATGGGATACCTTGAAGAAGCCTAACATGCGTATTCATGGAATACCAGAGCAAGAATCTCAAAATACCACCCCTGAGGAAATTTTTCAAACGATCATCAAGGAAAACTTTCCTCATCTAAAAAAAGAGAGGCCCATCCATATACAAGAGGCATTCCGCACCCCAAACAGAAGCACCAAAACAGAAGCACGCCACAGCAAATAAAAGTTAAAACACTCCACATTCAAGATAAAGAACTGGTGCTGAGATTTTCAAGGGAGAAAACACAAGTCACTTTTAAAGGTAAACCTATTAAAATAACAAATGACTTCTCAGTCGAAACAGTAAAAGCAAGAAGAGCTTGGAGAGACATACTTCAAGTATTGAATGAGCAAAAATGTCAACCCAGGCTGATTTACCCTGAAAAACTATCAGTCATGATTGAGGGAGAAAGAAAAATTTTCCAGCACAAAGACAACTTGAAAGGATACATGTCCACCAAACCAGGCCTTCAAAAAATGCTAGAAATGATACTCAAGCGTGAAGAAAAAAACAGGCATACCCAGGAGAACAGAAGGCAAATATAACACCATTAAAAGCAAAGCAATATACTTATAAAAACTACTAAACATAATAAATGTCTGGAATTAAAAATAGTTTCTCCATTATAACACTAAATGTTATGGAATTAATTCACCGATCAAGAGACACAGATTACAAACTTGGATTAAAAATCACAATCCATCAATCTGCTGCCTGCAGGAAACCCATCTCACCACAAAAAGATAGGCACGCTCTAAAAATAAAAGGCTGGTCAACAATTCTACAAGCTAATGGAAGCAGAAAACAGGCAGGGGTAGCCATTATGCTATCAGACAAAGTGGACTTCAAACCAAAGAAAATTATAAGAGACACGGATGGATACTACATTTTAGTCACAGGTACAATTCACCAGGAAGACTTCACAATACTGAACATCTATGCACCCAATACGGGCCCCTCCACATTCATTAAGAAAATCCTACAGCATCTAAAGCAAGAAATCAACCCCCAAACGATAATTCTTGGGGACTTCAACACCACCCTCTCAACATGGGATAGATCAACAGGTCAAAAGCTTAACAGAGACACTTTGGAACTTAATCAAACCCTGAAAGAAATGGACCTTACAGATCTCTATCGAACTTTTCACCCACGCACCAAAGAATACACATTTTTCTCAGCAGCACATGGAACATTCTCCAAAATAGATCACATATTGGGCCACAAAACGAATCTACACATATACAAGAAAGTTGAAATTCTAACCTGTGCCCTATCAGACCACCACGGCCTAAAGCTGGACATCCACAACACATCAAACAAGAGCTTTCGCCCCACCCCCGCTCCGCCGGTCGGGACGCGTAGGCGAGATCCAGCCGGGCCTCAACGCGCGCTCTAGGACCCCAGGTCAGCCCACGGGGACCCGGCTCCGACTCCCGCCATCCAGCCGGAGCCGCGCGGGGGCCCAGGGAACGAGGAGCACCTCCCCCTGCGCCCATCCTCCCTTTTCGCCCCACCCCGCTCCGCCAGTCAGGACACGCACGCGGTCCACCCGGGCCTCACCCCGCTCCCTAGGTAAGTCCCCGTTCAGGCCCCGCCCACCAGTACCCCAGGCCAAATAATTCAGTTTAGTGAAATTGAGAGATCTTAAGAGTTAAAATGACAATGCCAAAGTCAAAGTGCAAATCCATGAGAAGCAACACTCAAGTAAACAAATCTCCCACTGAAGAAATTAATCCCATAATGTTAGACTCCAAAAAGAACAAACCCGCGGAAAAAGGCCAAGAAAGCCTGACCCAGGATAACGACTTTCAAAATATGATCATTACCATGTTCAATACTATGAAAGAGGAAATCCGGGAGGAATTACATAATCGAATCAATCGCTTTGAAGAGGAACACAACAGACATCTGGAGGAGTTGAGAAAAACAGTGCAAGAAACAAAAAGTGGCATAGAACAGTTAAAACAAACTCAAGCAGAGTTTAAAACTGAGCTAAAAGACAAGTTATCTTCAACCCAGAACGCCACAGAGAGTCTTATCAACAGAACTAATGAAGCAGAAAACAGAATTTCAGACCTTGAAGATAAAGTGGGAGTACTAGCCAGCTCAATGGAAGAGGTTGTTAAAGCCAAAAAGATACTTGAGAGAAATATCCAAGAGATATGGGACACCCTGAAGAAGCCTAACATGCGTATTCATGGAATACCGGAGCAAGAATCTCAAAATACCACCCCTGAGGAAATTTTTCAAACGATCATCAAGGAAAACTTTCCTCATCTAAAGAAAGAGAGGCCCATTCATATACAAGAGGCATTCCGCACCCCAAACAGATACGACCAAACTAGAAGCACACCGCGGCAAATAATAGTTAAAACACTCCACATTCAAGATAAAGAACTGGTGCTGAGAGCTTCAAGGGAGAAAAAACAAGTCACTTTTAAAGGCAAACCTATTAAAATAACAAATGACTTCTCAGTCGAAACAGTAAAAGCAAGAAGAGCTTGGAGAGACATACTTCAAGTATTGAATGAGCAAAAATGTCAACCCAGGCTGATTTACCCTGCAAAACTATCAGTCATGATCGAGGGAGAAAGAAAAATTTTCCAGCACAAAGACAACTTTAAGGGATACATGGCCACCAAACCAGGCCTTCAAAAACTGCTAGAAATGATACTCAAGCGTGAAGAAAAAAACAGGCATATCCAGGAGAACAGAAGGCAAATATAACACCATTAAAAGCGAAGCAATATACTTATAAAAGCTACTAAACATAATAAATGTCTGGAATTAACAATAGTTTCTCCATTATAACACTAAATGTTAATGGACTTAATTCACCGATCAAGAGACACAGATTACAAACTTGGATTAAAAATCACAATCCATCAATCTGCTGCCTGCAGGAAACCCATCTCACCACAAAAGATAGGCACGCTCTAAAAATAAAAGGCTGGTCAACAATTCTACAAGCAAATGGAAGCAGAAAACAGACAGGGGTAGCCATTATGCTATCAGACAAAGTGGATTTCAAACCAAAAAAAATTATAAGAGACACGGATGGATACTACATTTTAGTCAGAGGTACAATTCACCAGGAAGACTTCACAATACTGAACATATATGCACCCAATACGGGCCCCTCCACATTCATTAAGAAAACCCTACAGCGTCTAAAGCAAGAAATCAACCCCCAAACGATAATTCTTGGGGACTTCAACACCGCCCTCTCTACATGGGATAGATCAACAGGTCAAAAGCTTAACAGAGACACTTGGAACTTAATCAAACCCTGAAAGAAATGGACCTCACAGATCTCTATCGAACTTTTCACCCACGCACCAAAGAATACACATTTTTCTCAGCAGCACACGGAACTTTCTCCAAATAGATCACATATTGGGCCACAAAATGAATCTACACATGTACAAGAAAGTTGAAATTCTAACCTGTGCCCTATCAGACCACCACGGCCTAAAGCTGGACATCCACAACACATCAAACAAGAGAAAATACACTAACTCCTGGAAACTTAACACTATGATGCTGAATGAGAACTGGATTCAGGAAGAAATTAAAAAGGAAATTCAAGATTTCCTGAAAGTGAATGATAACGAAAATACAACTTACCAAAATCTCTGGGACACAATGAAAGCTGTTCTAAGAGGTAAGTTCATAGCTCTTAATGCCCACATCAAAAAAATGGAAACATCAGAAATAAACAACTTAACAATGCAGCTTAAAGCTTTAGAGAAACTAGAGCAATCTGATCCCAAAAGCAGTAGAAGAGAAGAGATTAGCAAAATAAGGGGAGAAATATCTGAAATCGAGACTAAGAAAACGATAGAAAAAATCAACAAATCGAAAAGCTGGTTCTTTGAAAAAATCAACAAGATTGATACACCCCTAGCTAAACTAACCAAAAGCAAGAGAGAGAAAACCCAAATTAACAAAATTAGAAATGAACATGGAGTTATCACTACGGATACCCAAGAAATCCAGAGAATTATAACATCATATTTCAAAAACTTATACTCTGTGAAGTTTGACAACACAAAAGAGATGGATGAATTTCTAAGTAAACACAACTTACCTAAATTGAATCAGGAAGTTGTGAATTACTTAAATAGTCCTATAACATATAAGGAAATTGAGGAAGTAATCTCGAATCTTCCCACCAAAAAATGTCCTGGACCAGATGGATTCAGCACAGAGTTCTACAAGACATTCAAGGAGTTAATAACACCAATACTCCTTAAACTGTTCCATCAAATAGCAAAGGAAGGAACACTACCAAATTCCTTCTATGAAGCTAATATCGTTTTAATCCCAAAACCTAATAAAGATTCACTTAAAAAAGAAAACTATAGGCCGATCTCCCTGATGAACACAGATGCAAAGATTCTCAACAAAGTCTTAGCAAATCGGATTCAAAAACATATTAAAAAGATCATTCATGGGGACCAAGTAGGCTTCATCCCCGGCACACAAGGTTGGTTCAACATACGCAAATCAATAAATGTAATTCATCATGTAAACCAGTCCAAAGTCCAAGACCACATGATACTCTCGATAGATGCAGAAAAAGCTTTTGACAAGATCCAACAGCCTTTTATGATCAAAACGCTAGAGACAGTAGGAATGGAAGGAACTTTTATCAATATAATAAAAGCTGTATACAACAAGCCCACAGCAAGGATTATGCTCAATGGGGAACAATTGGAAGCATTCCCACTTCGATCAGGAACAAGACAAGGCTGTCCACTCTCACCACTTCTATTCAATATTGTACTTGAAGTCTTAGCCGAAGCCATAAGACAAGAAAGGGACATAAGAGGGATTCAAATTGGCAAGGAAGAAGTCAAGCTATCTCTATTTGCAGATGACATGATCTTATACCTGAGTGATCCCAAAAACTCCACCAGGAAGCTCCTGGAACTAATTGAGAAGTTCAGCAGGGTGGCAGGATACAAAATAAATGTGCAAAAATCAGAGGCCTTCCTATATGCCCAGAATGAAAGAAGTGAAAAAGCCTTGAGAGAAACCATGCCATTTACTATAACCCCTAAAAAAATGAAATACCTTGGTATAAACCTAACTAAGGAGGTAAAAGACCTTTACAATGAAAACTTTAAAACCCTAAAGAAAGAAATTGCAGAAGACACCAGAAGGTGGAAAGACCTCCCTTGTTCCTGGATTGGCAGAATCAACATTGTAAAAATGACCATCCTACCAAAGGCAATATACAGATTCAATGCTATACCAATCAAAATCCCAAAGCAATTCTTCAAAGAAGTTGACCAAACAATCTCAAAGTTCATATGGAGGCACAAAAGACCCAGGATAGCAAAAACAATCCTGAGTAACAAAAACACAGCTGGAGGTATTACCATACCAAACCTAAGTCTATACTACAAATCCATAGTTATAAAGACAGCCTGGTACTGGCTCCAAAATAGACACACAGATCAATGGATAAGGATTGAAGACCCAGATATAAGCCCACAAAGTTACAGCCACTTGGTCTTTGACAAAGGGGCCCAAAGAATCCAATGGAAAAAGAACAGCATCTTCAACAAATGGTGTTGGCAAAACTGGATCTCCACATGCAGAAGATTAAAGCTGGACCCGTACTTGTCACTATGTACAAGACTTAATTCCAAATGGATCAAGGACCTTGATATCAGGCCAGAGACTTTAAAAGCCATAGTTGAAAGGATAGGGAACTCCCTCGAGCTGATTGGGCTAGGCCAACACTTCCTAAACAGACATCCAATGGCACAGTCACTGCTACCAACTCTCAACAGTTGGGATCTTGTGAAATTAAAGAGCTTCTGTTCAGATAAAGAGATTGTCGCACGAGCTCAAAGGCAACCCACAGAATGGGAGAAAATCTTCACTAACCACATATCTGACAGAGCTCTACTGTCCAGAGTGCACAAAGAACTTAGAAAATTAAACTCCAAGGAAAACACTGGCCCAATTAAAAAATGGGCCCTGGAACTTCAAAGAAACTTTACCAGGGATGAAATTAAAATGTCTAACAATTATCTTAAAAATGCTCCACTTCCTTCGCCATCAGGGAAATGCAAATCAAAACTTCCCTGAGATATCATCTCACCCCGGTCAGGATGGCAAAAATCCACAGTACAAACAACGACAAATGCTGGAGAGGATGTGGGGAGAGGGGAACTCTCCTACATTGTTGGTGGGAATGCAGGCTCATACAGCCACTCTGGCGAGCCGTCTGGAGATTCTTAAAGAAATTAAAGATTGAAATGCCGTATGACCCTGCTATCCCACTTTTGGGAATAACCCCCCAAGCAGCAGAGGTTCGCCTCGATAGCACAAGCTCGACCATGTTCATAGCAGCACTGTTTACAATAGCAAAGTCATGGAATCAACCTAAATGTCCAACAGTTGACGAGTGGATAAGGAAACTGTGGTACATCTATACAATGGAGTACTACTCAGCCATCAAAAATGATGAATTACTGGAATTTGCTGGGAAATGGATGTCATTAGAAAGAATTATATTAAGTGAAGTATCCCAAACCCAGAAAATTAAGCGCCGTATGTACTCCCTAATAGGTGGCTCCTAGTACCAAACTCGCCCAGCCCACATTGGGACACTCAAAAGTAAACCTATGTAACACAGTAATTGCAAGGATTATGAACAAGAGAGATGGGTTAGGAGGGCCACACCAGAAACAAGGAGAGAGGAGACCATGTTACAGCAGAGAAAATAGGCCTCCATCAAGGTCTGCAAGTAAGTAATGAGAAACCTGGTTAAGTTCACAGACGTTCTTTCCTGATCTCACCAGAAGGGGAGGGCATATAGTCTAGCAGATAAAAAGTAATCATTGTGCAAATGGGTAATGGACCCCGCCCTCAGTGAGGTTTCCTACTCTTATTACATCTACCCTTGAATGTGCTATTACAACAAGACTCCAGTTTAACAGCTTTTTGTCTCTGGCCAGGGGGTGACATACAGTGCCCAGCAGAATGGAGTGAAGGGAATTGCAGGAGCAGAAAAACTGCAAAAGAAAATCAACAAACCACAATCCAGAACTTCAGAGACTCTATATCAATCACATAGAACTAGGACAGCCTAATCTCTCCCCATCCTGGAGCTCAGGGACATTTGCGGAAGAGGGGGCGGTAAGATTGTAAGAGCAAAAGGATGGGAGGAGCAACGATTTGCAAGATTCTCAACAATAGTTGGGGCCAAAGCAATCATAATGGAACTTTGCATGCCCTGCGCAATGTCCAGCGCACTGTTGCCCTCATAAAGTCTAGCATCTGTTAAGGGCACCGAGACCCCTGGAGGCAAGGGATTGACAGCCATAGTAGTAATCTTATGATTAAGGGGAACAAGAGAAAGGGCTTATGGAAATGCCACTGGGTCCTTATATGTCATCGGAGAGGAGGACCCAGTGGAGAGTTAGGCGCACACAATAAAGGACTCTCTGGGAATTGGGGGGGAGACACGGGGGGAAGGGGAGGGGGGAGGGAGGGAACTGGTAAAAAATTTTAAAATGTATAATTAAATTTTTAATAAAAAAAAAAAAAAAAAAACATCAAACAAGAGAAAATACACTAACTCCTGGAAACTTAACAATATGATGCTGAATGAGAACTGGATTCAGGAAGAAATTAAAAAGGAAATTCAAGATTTCCTGAAAGTGAATGATAACGAAAATACAACTTACCAAAATCTCTGGGACACATTGAAAGCTGTTCTAAGAGGTAAGTTCATAGCTCTTAATGCCTATATCAAAAAATGGAAACATCAGAAATAAACAACTTAACACTGCAGCTTAAAGCTTTAGAGAAACTAGAGCAATCTGATCCCAAAAGTAGTAGAAGAGAGGAGATTAGCAAAATAAAGGGAGAAATATCTGAAATCGAGATTAAGAAAACGATAGAAAAAATCAACCAGTCAAAAAGCTGGTTCTTTGAAAAAATCAATAAGATTGATACACCCCGAGCTAAATTAACCAAAAGCAGGAGAGAGAAAACCCAAATTAACAAAATCAGAAATGAACATGGAGTTATCACTACTGATACTGAAGAAATCCAGAGAATTATAACATCATATTTCAAAAACTTATACTCTGTGAAGTTTGAAAACACAAAAGAGATGGATGAATTTCTAAGTAAACACGACTTACCTAAATTGAATCAGGAAGTTGTGAATTATTTAAATAGTCCTATAACATATAAGGAAATTGAGGAAGTAATCTCGAATCTTCCCACCAAAAAATGTCCTGGACCAGATGGATTCAGCACAGAGTTCTACCAGACATTTAAGGAGTTAATAACACCAATACTCCTTAAACTGTTCCATCAAATAGCAAAGGAAGGAACACTACCAAATTCCTTCTATGAAGCTAATATCGTTTTAATCCCAAAACCTAATAAAGATTCACTTAAAAAAGAAAACTATAGGCCGATCTCTCTGATGAACACAGATGCAAAGATTCTCAACAAAGTCTTAGCAAATCGGATTCAAAAACATATCAAAAAGATCATTCACAGGGACCAAGTAGGCTTCATCCCCGGCACGCAAGGTTGGTTCAACATACGCAAATAAATAAATGTAATTCATCATGTAAACCAGTCCAAAGTCCAAGACCACATGATACTCTCGATAGATGCAGAAAAAGCCTTTGACAAGATCCAACAGCCTTTTATGATCAAAACGCTAGAGACAGTAGGAATGGAAGGAACCTTTATCAATATAATAAAAGCTGTATACAACAAGCCTAAAGCAAGGATTATGCTCAATGGGGAACAATTGGAAGCATTCCCACTTCGATCAGGAACTAGACAAGGCTGTCCACTCTCACCACTTCTATTCAATATTGTACTTGAAGTCTTAGCTGAAGCCATAAGACAAGAAAGGGACATAAGAGGGATTCAAATTGGCAAGGAAGAAGTCAAGCTATCCCTATTTGCAGATGACATGATCTTATACCTGAGGGATCCCAAAAACTCCATCAGGAAGCTCCTGGAACTAATTGAGAAGTTCAGCAGGGTGGCAGGATACAAAATAAATGTGCAAAAATCAGAGGCCTTCCTTTATGCCCAGAATGAAAGAAGTGAAAAAGCCCTGAGAGAAACAATCCCATTTACTATAGCCCCTAAAAAAATGAAATACCTTGGTATAAACCTAACCAAAGGGGTAAAAGACCTTTACAATGAAAACTTTAAAACCCTAAAGAAAGAAATTGCTGAAGACACCAGAAGGTGGAAAGACCTCCCATGTTCCTGGATTGGCAGAATCAACATCGTAAAAATGACCATCCTATCAAAGGCAATATCCAGATTCAATGCTATACCAATTAAAATCCCAAAGCAATTCTTCAAAGAAGTTGACCAAACAATCTCAAAGTTCATATGGAGGCACAAAAGACCCAGGATAGCAAAAACAATCCTGAGTAACAAAAACACAGCTGGAGGTATTGCCATACCAAACCTAAGTCTATACTACAAATTCATAGTTATAAAGACAGCCTGGTACTGGCTCCAAAATAGACACACAGATCAATGGATAAGGATTGAAGACCCAGATATAAGCCCACAAAGTTACAGCCACTTGGTCTTTGACAAAGGGGCCCAAAGAATCCAATGGAAAAAGAACAGCATCTTCAACAAATGGTGCTGGCAAAACTGGATCTCCACATGCAGAAGATTAAAGCTGGACCATACTTGTCACCATGTACAAGACTTAATTCCAAATGGATCAAGGACCTTGATATCAGGCCAGAGACTATAAAAACCATAGTTGAAAGGATAGGGAACTCCCTCGAGCTGATTGGGCTAGGCCAACATTTCCTAAACAGACATCCAATGGCACAGTCACTGCTACCAACTCTCAATAGTTGGGATCTTGTGAAATTAAAGAGCTTCTGTTCAGATAAAGAGATTGTAACGCGAGCTCAAAGGCAACCCACAGAATGGGAGAAAATCTTCACTAACCACACATCTGATAGAACTCTGCTGTCCAGAGTGCACAAAGAACTTAGAAAACTAAAAACCAAGGAAACCAATGGCCCAATTAAGAAATGGGCCCTGGAACTTAAAAGAAACTTTACCAGGGATGAAATTAAAATGTCTAACAAATATCTGAAAAAATGCTCCACTTCCTTAGCCATCAGGGAAATGCAAATCAAAACTTCCCTGAGATATCATCTCACCCCGGTCAGGATGGCAAAAATCCACAATACAAACAACAACAAATGTTGGAGAGGATGTGAAGAGAGGGGAACTCTCCTACATTGCTGGTGGGAATGCAGGCTCATACAGCCACTCTGGCGAGCCGTTTGTAGATTCTTAAAGAAATTAAAGATTGAAATGCCATATGACCCTGCTATTCCACTTTTGGGAATAACCCCCCATACAGCAGAGGTTCACCTCGATAGCACAAGCACGACCATGTTCATAGCAGCACTGTTTACAATAGCAAAGTCATGGAATCAGCCCAAATGTCCAACAGTTGACGAGTGGATAAGGAAACTGTGGTACATCTATACAATGGAGTACTACTCAGCTATCAAAAAGGATGAATTAATGGAATTTTCTGGGAAATGGATATCATTAGAAACAATTATATTAAGTGAAGTATCCCAGACCCAGAAAATTAAGTGCCGTATGTACTCCCTAATAGGTGGCTCTTAGTACCAAACCCACCCAGCCCACCTAGAGACAGTAATTGCAAGGATTATGAACAGGAGGGATGGGGTAGGAGGGCCACACCAGAAACAAGGAGAGAAGGGACCATGTTACAGCAGAGAAAATAGGCCTCCATCAAGGACCAAATAAGTAATGAGACATCTGATTAAGTTCACAGACTTTTGTTCCTGATCATTTACTACTGAGGGTGTATGATCTTACCAGAAGAGGAGGCCATATAGTCTGGCAGATAAAAAGTAACCATTTTGCAAATGGGTGATAGACCCCTCCCTCACTGTGGTTTCCCACTTTTATTACATCTACCTTTGAATGTGCTTTTATCACAAGACTCTAGTTGACAGCTTTTTGTCTCTGGCCAGGGGGTAACATACAATGCCCACCAGGATGGAGTGAAGGGCATTGCAGGAGCAGCAAAACTGCAAAAGAAAATCAACAAACCACAATCCAGAACTTCAGAGACTCTATATCAACCACCTAGAACTAGGCCAGCTTAATCTCTCCCCATCTTGAAGCTCAGGGAAATTTGCGGAAGAGGGGGCGGTAAGAGTGTAAGAGCAAAAGGATGGGAGGAGCAATGATATGTAAGATACTCCATACTAGTTAGGGCTGAAGCAATCATAATTGGACTTTGCATGCCCTGCGCATTGTCCAACACACTGTTGACCTCACAAAGTCTAGCATCTGCTAAAGGCACCAAGATCCTTGGAGGCAAAGGATTGGCAGCCATAGCAGTGTTCCTATACCTAAGGGGACCACGGGAAAGGGTTTAGGGAAAGGCCACTCGGTCCTTGTACGTTATCGGAGAGGAGGGCCCAGAGGAAAATCAGGCATGCACAAGAAAGGACTCTCTGGGAATTGGGGCGGGAGGCACTGGGGGATGGGGAGGGAGGGGGGTGGGGAGGGGGAGTAGGGGATACGGGAGGAGGAGGAGGGAGGGAGGGAACTGGTGTACCTATTAAGTTTTTATGAGCTGAAATAATAATAAAAATGTATTAATAATAAAAAAAAGTTGGTCATGGTTTTTGTGTCCACAAAGGCAAGGCAATGTTATGGTAGGAATGGTTTCTGTCGGTAACAGCAGGAGGTTGGTGGAAGAGGGAAGCAGCTTCCACTGTGACCTTCCTAGAAGCATGGGCCTCAGGCCTGGAAGAGGGTGGGGTTATCATACACAAGCCCTGGTCCTCCATCCCTATGTCTGCTAGCTAGGTGTTAGGTCCAGAAGGTTCTACCATGTCTCAAAACAGCACTACCAATTGGTTCAATCACCTGTGGGATAGTTCACATTAAAGTAGTCACAACTTCTGGTACAGAGTACCATTGTTATTCTCTAAATAGCTTATATTAAGAATTTTGATTTTTAGCTCATTATGGGTTGATTTAAATTGCTAAGTGGTTGTAACTAATTACAATAAGTGAGTTTAAAATACTTTTCCTTACAAAATCATTTGATAAGGGCAGTTTTATCTCAATATTGCAATTACTGAAGTTTTTTTAACATCATTTAATTTTATATATTTTCATAAATATTCCAAGAACATTTGAGAAGGAAAAGTATTCTCATTTTACAGGTCTTCCAAGGTAACTAAGCTCCCACATCTGTATATTCTTGTTTTGTGGTATGGTGTTTTTGCTCTGGGCATAGCATGATGCTACCTTGGACGCTGTCCTGGGTAGCCAAGAAAACTAAAGCAGAACGATACAGTAGAAAGCCAGGTGGCTAACCTGAGGTGGGCTGGGTTCTATGACATTCCATCTTGGATGGAGGTTCATTAGGTCTCAAGTAGTTCTTGAGATTAACAAGATTCACAACTTCTGTGAGTGCTACCCATGTTGGGTTAAGCTTTTCATAGATATAGTTCCCTGCAAATTATCCCTGCTCCTGTATGTAATCCCTCATTCATAGTGCTGTAAGTGATCCCAATAAATTCATTCATTCACCAAGCAGGAGTTGGGTAAGCTCCTTACTTTGACTGTTTCTGGATCCCAATCTATAGTGAATGGTTGTTTCTGTGTTGTCTCCCAGGAAAAGTGTCATATATATTTAACTTATCAAAATATGCATAGGGGAATATAGAGGTGTTTTCCTCAGTGGTATACCCACTGATACATGATTCATGCTTTGGCAAGTGGTTAGGCACATGTCATCAAAGGCAACCCAGATGAAACTCAGTAGCCACATATGCAAAAAGACATAAATGTAGGAGAATATTGGCAGGAAGGAAAAGGTTCTAGTGGGAAAAGGAGTGGGGATGGGATTGGGAAATGAGGAGTAAAACATTATAAATTCACTGTATTCATGTATAAAATGCTAAAAAGGTAAAGGCAAATAATGTCACTTGCAATTTGATTCATAAAAGTTCTTTACTGTATGTCCTGTAGTTATGCTTATTTCATTGCCTTATCAGTATTTAGTTTTATAATATCTTCATTGTAAATTATATATTTTACTGACATAAAATAGCTCTCTTTTCTTCATTTAATGCTTCTGACTTGAATTCTACCCAGTGTGATGTTAATATGAGCAGGACATCAGAGAGAAGAATAAGAAGAAATGGCAGGAGGAGATGGCATGATAGAGAAATGATATTAAGTAGCTGGAGCAGAGAGATTAAGTCAGTGCACAATTTATGTGAATAAAATAATGAAGACTTCACTATGTTTTCATATTGAAAAGACTATGCCCATTTGCTTAATACATGCTGCTATATGCTCTCTCAATAAAGGGTTGGTCTTGTTTAAAAGGAAGACCATTTGGTGAGGTCACCAAAATTTGCCTCTGCAACGAATTTCAGTTTGAAGGGGAGGGGGTGTATGTTGATTTGTAGCTGAGCTGCTTGAGATAAGCAGGGGTTAGAGAACTCAAATCTAGAGCTAGAACAAGAGTTCATCTATATTTTGATACCTATGAGTAACTCATAAAATTATGCCAGAGAACAATGGGACTGGGTCACTATTGATATCAAGTGAAGGACCCCACGATTCAGTAAAAGTGTAGATTGAATTTGATTGTCTGAGAAAAAAAATGAATACTACAGCATTCTGTTTCTGTTAGGGATCTTTGGACGACCCCTAAGAGCAAAAACATATTCCAAACCTTGACTTTATTTTAAGAAGTATCCTCTATTATATGATATTTGGTATATCCAGGCAACATTGCACCCATAAAATTCTGTGTTTAAATTTTGTGTATCAGAATTTTAATTCCACATGGATTCATTCTTCTGAGGAGCCTCATCTTCTAATGAAAGAGTCACGGCATGGGGCATCTGTGGTATATATAGTTAGGTGCGCCTTAAGCAGTCTGCTCCCTGTAAAACTACAGGAAATTTACTTTTTAATTTTAAAGGCATCTCTTTAATCAATTAATAAGATCTGTAGTGAAACTATGACTTGCTTGTCCATTCTTCTGTTTACTGAGGAAGTTAGAAATGACCTAAGAGCATTGTTTTGGAAATCAACCAACAGTTACCTCATCAAAAGAGTAGGCCAAAGAGGAATCAGGAAACACAAGTTAACTGTCATGGGCAAATGGAGTGTGTGTGAGGAGCTGAGTTGTTATTCAGCAGATCCTAAGGATACCAAGCTCCGTGTTTGACTTTCAGAAAACTTGGCTTGCTTAGGGGCTGAAAAGCACTCACAATTCCATGCAAATGTGATTTCTAAGTGGCAGAAACTATGCCACACAGTGTTTCTCCAATCAAAGGGTAAGATTTAGGACATCAGCATCGAGTATCTCAACCCCCCATTGTCTAACTCTCAAAATGCTGCTCATTGAGAGATCTGTGATTCTTCACATCAGTGGTGTTGTTCTTTCTTTTATTTAAGTTCCCACAAATTATTGCTTTTGGGCTGGAGAGGTGGCTCAGGGGTTAAGCCTCTGCCTTGCAAGCGGAAGGTCCTGAGTTCGGATCCTAGACGCCATATATAGACGCCAGGCAGAACAGGGGGAGGGGGGCTGCATTTCTGGTCCTGGTAGGGCGGAGCCTGTGAATCCCTGGGCAGAGTAAACAAGGAGGTGGAGGCGGTCCATGGTGGTTCCCGAATTCGCCCCTGGCTCTACACACACACACACACACACACACACACACACACACACACTGCACAATTGAATAAAAAAATGAAAAAAAATTATTGCTTTTGTATCTATTATATAATAGCATTTTTGAAGATAGGCTTCCTCATTGAAAAAGACACTTGCCAAGTAGGTTAGACTCTGACCAGCAAGGCCCTAGGATCCTCCTGTCTTATCTATTAATATTGATATTACAGATACAGGTTGCCACATCCCAATTTCTTTTGTAGGTGCTGAGAATGCAGTTCAGGTCTTTGCATGACAATCCACTGAGTTATCTCCCTTGCTCCAAATTCACTTTTTAAAAATGTGTAGTTTGATGGTTGATACCAAATCATTTAATGCAAGTAAGGGATGGTTATACAGCTTTAAGAGTAGGTTTGAAAAGAAAAACACAATTCTCTGGAAGTTGCTTCTGCTGATGGAAAGTCACCAGTGCATTTGTTGAAGAATTGAGAAGTTGATGACAGAGAAAGGACACCACTGTAACAAGACTTTATCAGAAACCAGTGGAACTTTAATTCAAAGAAGGGACCTGGCCATAAGTCAGGGGGTAGCACTGGTATTAAATGGAAACACTCAGTGTAGATATTAGAAAGGCAAAGTATTAACCTCTTGGGACAAGCACAAAACATATTTGGAAGACAGAGAGAGAGAGAGAGAGAGAGAGAGAGAGACGAGAGAGAGAAAATTTCTTATGATGTATTTCTTTTTTTTTTGAAAGTAGACCTATCTTTATAGGAATAGCTGATCAATAATATCAATTTATTACATAAGTTAAAAAAAGATCCAGATTTCACAGATATGGCACGAAGTTGTAGATACATGCATTTAATAAAAATAAAACTCCTATAAGAAATTCAGAATTGAAAGTTAGCAGAGGTTTTGAGTCACATGGAAAGCAGGAAAGAGATCTGCATGAGGAAAATGTTTTATGGTGAAAGGGAAGCAAAGATGAAGGAAGATCCCAGAGAAGGAGGAAGCTGGAAGAGTCTTGAGACTAAATCAGTCTATGCAGGTACTTGTACCATCTAAGAATTTAGCATTATCTGCTTAATGTCTTAGAACTTGGCCCAAGTGACTACTATAGTCCATATTATGGAGATATTAGAATTTGTTAGTTTTTTCCCATTTATCACAAATAATCTCTTTTCTTAAAGGCATATGTTGAATGCTTACTATAAAAGTTATGAGTACTGAGGATACGAAGACACTTATTAAGATGGTCTGATCATGGGGCTGGAGAGGTGGCTCAGGGGTTAAGCCTCTGCCTTGCAGGCGGAAGGTCCGAGTTCGGATCCTAGACCCCACGTATAGACGCCAGGAGGAAGCGGGGCGGCCTGCGCTTCTGGTCCTGGTAGGGCGGAGCCTGTGAATCCCGGGGCAGAGTAAACAAGGAGGAGGTGGAGGCGCCCATGGTGGTTCCCGAATTCGTCCATGGTTCTACACACACACACACACACACACACACAATTGAATAAATAATAAAAAAATTTAAAAAAAAGATGGTCTGATCCCTCTGAAGTGCTCAGATCAATGGATGCTAATATACAATTGGAAAAAGATGAAGGCATACATGATCTGCAATTTTTTTTCTATTTTTGTTCTTTTGGTGCTTCATGCATAAATGTAGTGAATTTATGGTATTATCACACCTTACTCCCTAATCCCATCCTCATTTTCCTATTAACAGCCCACTTTCTTTCCTTCTAGTCTACCTTCTGTCTTCCTGTATTTTCACGAGTGAACTTCGTTTGGTTGCCTTTGACGGCGTGTACCTGAGCACTTGCTGGAGCATGAATTATGCATCAGTTCATATAGCCCTGAGGAAAGGACATATCCCTCCCCATTAGTATGAACTCTGATCAGTCTCTCTTATGATCTGCTATTTTAAAGGAAGGAGGTTGAATTTCACCATAGAAGGGGAAAGACCTGATGAGTCACTACCCTTTCCTGAGGGACTGTTGATGGGTAACGCTGGCTGTGGGAAGGGAACTGCTGTCTTCAGTGATATACTCAGGTGATGCATCACCCGTACTCCAGTAAGTGTCCTGGAAAACGCTAATGCAGGTGACCCAGTGGGCCATGCACACAAAAAGAGCTGCATTATGTACGTCCTGGGAGGGGACATGAAGACTTTCACTTTGGACATGGTGGATTTGAAGGACTTATTATGTATTCATGGTCATCTGGGTTTCTGAATCTTGAGTTCACAAGTGAGAGAGAGAGAGAGACTTTAGGGGCAATCAGCATGTAGATTAACAATGCAGGCACAGAGGATTCAGGTTCCTGGAGAGTTGTTTACATTCTCCATAGTTCAGGATCCAGAGTTTGAAATGCAGAAGATACTCCAGGAATATTGCTGAGCAGATGAAGAGTTAGTCCCTTCTTCCCAGATTAAAATTTTATCTCGTAACGTGCCCGTCAGAATTAGTTAGACTGAGACACAGAGAAAAGGAATAGACTTTAACTACTTGGAGGTGGTGGGATAAAGTTCTTAAGAAAGGCAGAAAGATGTTTGCACATTGGAAAATGATCGCTATTCACAGTTGCTTTCTATTTCTGCACTGCCAAGAGAGAAAAGCCACCTGGTTGCCCAAATTGCCAAACCACCATGTCTGCCACTTGATTCTACTGAATTAGGCCGGAGCTGGCGAATGAACACTTTATAGTTCATTTTTCCACACAAACAGATGCCCTCACTACAGACAAATTTAGAAAACCATGCGGGTTTAAAGAAAAAGGAGGCTGTTCATCCAGCTAGAAGGTGAATATTTCTCCCCATTCAAGAAATGTTTTATTTTCAAAACTCAGGTAACAAACCTCAGCTCTTTCAAAGAGTTTCACCAAATCTTTCCTTGAGAAGCAGTCTGTACTTACTGTCCACTCTCATGTTATTTGTTTTAGAAGCTGGATGATACAGGGCATTTAAAAAATATATTTCTCTTGGATGTACATCAAAGACTGTCTGGCATCAAACTAAGTGCTTACCTTTAGCAGCTAATACAGAAACAGTTTTCTAAAGCAGTTGTACAAATCTACATTCTCATGAATATTGTAAGAGAATTCAGATATGCCATATGATCACAACACTGTTTATGTATTCACACATGGACATATGTATGAGTTTATGTGTGTGTGTGTTACATATATAATATAATTGTTTTGGAATTTCATACATGAATACAGTGAATCTATGTTACCTTCACCCCTCCCCCATCACCTAATCCCATCCCCCCCTTCCACTCCCACTGCAAACCTTCCCCCTCTCAATGATTTTTCTCCCATCCCTGCCCCCATCCCTGTGCATGTGTGGCTCACTGAGTTTCATGTAAACAGTCTGTACTAACATATATCTGATATTTGCTAGAGCATGGCAGATACTTTAGTGGGTATGGCATTAAGAAAATTACTCCCTAATCTCCCTTCCACCCTATATTGATCCTGGATAGTCTCTTGGAAAGGTGCGGTGTCTCTTTATACTTTAACCCTTCCATGGTTGAAAATTTATAGGCTGTATCTTGTTCAGGTCTTGTGGAAGCAGACCCAGATGTGGTGAATTCACGGGTAAAGCATCCAGAAGATACTTCCTGGCAGCACCCTACCTACCCTCAGTCTATTACCCTCTTAGGGTCACCTCTTCTTCAATGTTCCCTGAGCCTTGGGATAGAAATGATTTAGATGTCCTGTTTAGGGAGGAACAATCCACAGTCAACTTGTTCTCTGCATGTATTAGTCAGAGTTCCCTGAAGAAACAGAATTGCTAGAATGCAATATATAAATATATTTATTAAATTAAATTACAATAAAAAAGTGTCCTTCAAAGTACCCACCTGTAGCTGCTTCGTTCTTGACCAGAATGTTCCACAAAGCTGAAAGATTCTAAGAAGGTCTCAAGCCTTTACTTCTCTGGAGGGTTGAAGGTGCTGGGTTCTGACGTCGGTGAAGAACAGCTGGGCTCCTACGTCAGCGATGAACATGGAACAGCAGCAAGGCCTAGAGGCCAGGCTCCAAAGGCAACGGGAACAGCAGCAAAGTGGGAAGGATGAAGGTCCGAGTCAGCCAAGGACAGAGGCGGCAATGGCAGCAACAACAATGAAGGCCACGATGCTCTAAAAGTGAACGACCCTTGCAGAGTAGACTCCACAGCAAGTCGACACCAGATAAGGGAAGAGCAAGTCCATCCTCCTTGCACTTCCTATTATCTGCTCCACCACTGGAAAGTACCACCCACCATGGACTGGGTTTTCCACAGCAATTAATCAAGTACCTGCAGGCTTGTTCAGGAGCCCGTTCCAACCATTAACCTTCCATAGTTGTGCCCCAAACTGTTTGCAGCTGTCAAGTTGACACTAAAATGTAACCATAACACTGCACTTTGGTCATTTCTCAGTATTAAACACCTTCTATCACAGAAGGAAGCTTCTAGTGCTGTGAACTCTGGTAAACTTTTGTAGTTTGTCTTCCCCCTACTCCTCAGGTCTGTGGTTTCCTCTTCCACAAATTCTTGGTTTACAGTATCAGAGATGTGTTCCCTGCTGAAAAGGGAGTCTTAGGTCCAATCAGAAAGCAGTTGGTTACCTCCTTAACATTCATGCCACTATTGCACTGCTGGTTCTCTCATGCCAGGATGTTTGTTATTGTAGCTTCTAACTTTCCTAGTGGGCCAAGACTTATGATTGCTTTTCTTCCCCAGCAGCATGCATACTATTGTTTGGAATCATGAAAGTCAGAAAGGAGGAATCTTCCAGATTAGTTCCAGCTTGTTTTCCATGCCCTATGATTAACATATCTGTATAGGCTGCTTTTGAATTCACAGCCTTCTGCTGAAGCTTCCTGGGTCTGGGATGACAGAAATCTGCCACCATGTCTAGTTTTGTCTTCTTGGTATTATTTACTCTACTGAGTGTGTAGTTATATCTCATTTTGGTTTAAACTTCCATTTATCTGATGATCAAAAAGAGTGGAGCAAATATTCACATGAGCATACTGGACAATTATAATTCTATCTTATGAAATCTCTGTACATTTAAAAATTATCTCGATTTTTTGCACTGACTCATGTCTAATTTACAACCTACTTTTAAAAAATTAATAACTGATGCTTTTATATGCCCTACTTTAACAAATTTTTGCTTACTTCAAGTTATTAAGGCATATTATTATGTTATCTTCTAGAAGTTTCCCCTCTTCTTTTCACAAATATGTCTGCATTTCATATATTGTTTATTTGTAAGTGATACAAGATGGCTTAAGTTCACTTTTTGCATGTGTATGTGCATGTGTGTATACTTGTGTGTATATGTGTGTGTTTGTTTGTGTGTGTGTATACCAGAAGGCTTTTATGTATGTGTGTGCCTATGGAGGCCCAACGATGACATCAGGGGTCATTCTGATTGTTGTACCTCCTTATTGCTTTGCTCTGTTATTTCCTAGGGCCAGAAGGGCAGATTGCCTCCATTTCTACCTGGTATTTTTACATGGGATCTGGGGATCTGAACTCAGGTCCTTTTGTTTTCAAGGCAGAGACTTTAACCCCTAAGCCATCTTCCTATCCCTAACTCATTTTTTTGATATGAACATGCAACTGACTGGTAAGAGTGTCATGTAAACTTTCCCATTGCTAAAAGTCACCTCATTGCCATACTGCAGCTCAGTAATACAGGCTCCTTTCTGGACTTCATATTCTACTTCTTTGTTCTGTTATATGCTTTCAATAATTCCATAATGTCTTAATGACTGTAAATGCAGGATATCTCAAAAGTTTGTGGTCTCAGTTCTCCAACTCTGCTTTTCTTGAATCTTATCGTGGCTATTCTTGGCCCACTGTATATCTCCATAAGTTTTGGAATTATTTTGTCAATTTCTGAAAAAAAATTCTTTTGGGGCATTTGAAATAAACCTTTCATTAAAATTTTTTTTGTTTGCAGGAAATTCACAAAGCAAACACAAGAGCATTCTCCTGTCCCCCACTGTCTATTTTCTCACAGAGTTCACATCTTCTGTTACCATGGGATATTTGTCAAAGTTAAGAAGCTGACATTGATCCATGGCTATTAACCACACTCCAGACTTTATTTGGGTTCACCAGTGTTTCCATTAGTGTCTTCTTTCTTGCCAGGATTCCATTCAGCACACCGCAGTTGTCATCTTTCTCCAGCCTGCTTGAGACTGTGGCTGTTTCTCATCTGTCTTTGTTTTTCATTATGACTTTGGCAGCCTTAAGGAGTACTGGCCAGTTATCTTGGAGAGTGGCCCCAGTCTGGCTTTTGTCCCCCCTCCCACTTTGGGTTATGGAGTTTGGGAAAGAATGCAGTGCAGAAGCTGAAGTGTCTTTCTCATCCTGTCCTGTCAGGGTTAGAACATGCAAATTAAATTTCTGATGATATTAATTTTCTTAGTTTGACTGAAATGGTATTTTCCAGGTTTGCCCACTGCAAAACTATTTTCCTTTTTATTATCTATATTTTGGAAGTGGGACATTGAATCTAGCCCACTCTTGCAAGGAAAGTACCAGTATTAAAATGTTCTGTCTGAAAGATACAGTATCCTCACATATTATTTGAAATTCTGTAAGAAATATATCTCTAATTTATTTATTTATTCAATATGGGCCCATATATATTTGTACTTTGGACTAAAATTGGATACCACTTTTATTGTTCCTTTCTCCTAACTTTGACCATAGAGAAAACTTGCAGTTTATCTTCCTGTCATGTACCCAGATTTTTGTTATTGGAGTGCTTTCTTACTTTCTGGCACTGTTAAGATGCTCTGGGCTCATGATGCCCTAAACTTAGAATTAGCCATTTCTTCAATAAGCTCTTGTAACTTTCATTGGAGAATGGGATTTCAAAGCTAAGTTTTGGACATTTGCTATATTTGTTGTTTGGAGGTATCATTACTTCTTGGCCTTATTAATGGGTGGTGCTGGAAGATACAGATGCATATGTATTACACACAAACACATATGCATATATAAATATATTTATGTATGTATGATGTGTTCTTGTGCATTTATATTGAGTGTTGAAGCCATGAATACCCACTTTTTTTGTTTTTATACTTCTATCTATCTGTGTATATGCATACATCTGTATATTAAGCTATACAGTTTATATTGGTATCTGTGATTGAAATCCAGGAGTATATGGCCATTCTAGAATTTCTTTCTTTTTTGTCAATAACTCCCCTCTTACAGCAAAAAACAGAGGCCACCAATTATTTATTTATTTGCCTGTTAATCTCATAAATAGAGCAGTTTCAGAATTGCTAATCTAGATCTTATGAGAAAGGAATTTACCAACTATAGCAAGTGTTTACATTCATCCCCTTTGCCTGTAAATCTATATGTTTTAGTCAGATATCACATGTGAAAAAAGTTATACATGGTCAGGTATCTTCCATTAAAGGCAACCCAGATGAAACTTAGTGGGTCACACACACAAAAAGACATGAAAGTAGGAGGGAGACAGTAGAAAAGAAGAAGGAAAGGGGAAGTGTAGAAATGTAAATTCACTGGATTCACATATGCAACTTGGAAAGAATAAAAATGAAAATAAAAAGTTTTAAGTCAGTTCTTTTAGTTGCAGACAACAAAGTCACTCTTTGCAGTACATAGTTCTGTGGTTTAAAAACATTAAAATTTATTTATGAGAGAGAGTTATAGGAGAGGGGAGAGAGAGAGAACATTCCACGTATTCACAGTTAGCTTTTCGGAGGGCAGAGGACAGCTTTCAAAAGCCAGTTCTCTTTCACTCTGTGGATTTATATTGACAGATATTGCCAGTTGTACATACAGACTTGGGGCTATTTTGCCTGCTCTAGTTATCTGACTTCTGGCAAATGTCTGGTCATCTAGCAGCCACCCTGCCCTATTGCAATAATTTCTTGCATAGTTGTCTAGATACTTCAGGTAGACTTAATCTTAGATGTTTGATGATTTTTTTATATAATATTACGTATCATTCTTTTTTTAAAAAATTACTTATTTTGCGTGCGCACATGTGTGTGTGTGAAGGCACTGTGCGTGTGTGTGTGTGTGAAGGCACTGTGCGTCTGTGTGTGAAGGCACTGTGTGTCCATGTGGAGGTTGCTTCTACCTCTTTTTTGCTTTGCTCTAGGATTTCCAAGCCTCTGCTCACCGGGCCGGAAGTGCAGGCTGCTATTTCCACCCTGATGTTTTTATGTGGGATCTGGGATCTGAACTCAGGACCTTCTGCTTGTGAGACAGAGTCTTAACCCCTGAGCCATATCTCCAGCCCTATTTCTTATACGTCATTTAATAATACTCTGTGCTTTCTTTTTAATCAGCATGTAAGAAAGGAATGCTTTTGTGTGTTTTTATATAATTTCACCTATTCTGTTGGTAGTAGTTTCTAACATTAACCTATAGATTTAAAAGGCTAACTTCTTTTGTTCCAAATTTTACCAACATGTATGTATGTGTTACAGTTCGCCTGCATGTTTGCAAATAAATCACCATCAAACGGCTTAAGGGAACAAGTGGCTTATTTTCTTACTAATAGTCTGGTTACAGTCTGTAGTCCAGCTTGATGGGAGAGCATGCACGAATACCAGGGCTGAGGGAACTGGCCATACCATCACTACATAACAGCTGAGAGAGGGACGATGCTTACTTGCCAGACCAGCATGTCTGGCCAAGTGTACACAAGGATGCCAATCATCTCTCGGTATTTTATTCTAGGGCCTAGTCCCACCCACCATGGGCTGAATTTTCCCCATCAACTAGAAAATATCTTGCAGGTTTGCTCTGAGCTTAACTCAACCATTAATTCTCTACAAATGTGTCCAGAGCCCAAACCCCCAACTGTTTTTTTTTAATTTTTTAAATTTATTATTTATTCAATTGTGTGTGTGTATGTATGTGTGTGCATGTGTATGTATGTGTGTGTGTGTGTGTAGAACCTCGGACAAATTCTGGAACCACCATGGACGCCTCCACCTCCTCCTTGTTTATTCGGCCCCGGGATTCACAGGCTCCGCCCTACCAGAATCGGAAGCACAGGCAACCCCCGCTTCCTCCTGGCGTCTGTACGTGGGGTCTAGGATCCGAATTCAGGACCTTCCGCCTGCAAGGCAGAGGCTTAACCACTGAGGCACCTCTCCAGCCCCTCAAACCCCCAACTGTTAAGTTGACACCTGTGCCTAACTATAACAGTATGTATGTATGTTTATCTATCTATCTATCTCTCTCTCTCTCTCTCTCTCTATCTTTCTCTATCATCTGTGTTTATCTGTTATATCTTTCTATATATCTATGTATCTATGTATGTAGCTATGTATGTATGTATGTATGTATCTATCATCTATATTATATTAGTTTGAATTCCCAGTACACTTTGGAATACCAGACATTGCTGTCTCAAGAGGAATTTTTTAAAATATTGAAACAATGGATACAATATTTTTCTATGGATCTTTCAAAAAATAAAGCCTATCAGATGAAGTAAATCTCCATCTTTTTCTAGTTGCCAAGAACTTTCAATCAAAATATAGATTGATTGACTTATTTTGCTGTATCATTTAGGAAAGAATTCTATGTTTGGCAGATACAGTGCTCTATGTATATTGGTTTGATGTTTTATTGTTTATATCCCTTAAATCTATATACTTACTAAAATTATATGTCATTGGCCCATCAGTGATTGATAACAGTGTGGTAAGACATTTCAGTATGATTTTCAGTTTGATCTATTTCTTTTCTTAGCTTTGTTATTTGCTTTCATATTTTAAAGATTTGTTATTAGGTATAGGTGAACTAAAAACTAATGTATTTTCCTGTTCATCATGTAATTTGTTCATTTTATTTCTTATGCTATTTCCTGGCTTAAAATTTACTTTGATATTAATGCAGCTGTTAGGACTGATGCTCTTTGTATTTTGATATTTAAACCTGTCTCATAAAATAGCAAACAATTTTATTTAAGTCTAGATATTTTAGCATTTGGTCTAATTGGAGTGAGTTGTCTTTTCTCCATCATAATCTATAGTTATACTTGTATTTAAATTTATAATTTTTTCTCATATTTTTTGCATATGTATTTCAATGTTTCTGTGTGTGTGTGTGTGTGTGTGTGTGTGTGTGTGTGTGCATGTGAATGTATATGTGAGCATGTGTGTAGTCCTGAAGTTAACTTCTGAGGTCTCAGTCCTCATTGAGAAATGAAAATTTTTATTTATATGATTCTTGATAATGACTTTACAGTGTATATGGAAAATGAGCAGAACAACACCTAAGATCACTGCAAGGATCAGATCTGATGTTACAGGCACCGGGCATTTATAAAGTTATATTTTAACACATAATTATGAAGCTAGTACAGATAATCTCTTTGAAACCACAGTCTCAGTACAGAGCATCATATGGTACCTTCTTACCTTTTAACACATGAACATTTTAGATGGATCTAGTGGGATGCTCTACTCAATATACAAGTTGGACTGATGTTAAAATGTGGGCTACATGACATGGCAGAGGACACAGAAAATATAAATCAGAAAAATAATAGCAGAAATTTTCCAAGGAAACTCAGAGGTAATAACCATTCCTAAGAGGAAGTAAGACAGGATTGGCCATCAGATATCAGCCATGAGCAGAATGAATTACAGGCTGCAAGACATAAGATCAGTCGAAACTAGGTGAGCCAAGGAAAAGAACGCGAAGGGTGGAATGGGCTGGATGGTTCACCATAGATGGTGGGTGGGGATGATATAGCAAAGTCCTTGTGCATCTTATGGGCAAGGCTATGTATGAACTGTATGGACTGTAATTTATAACCTGAGAATTTTTCACGGGTTTTAAATTTGACAAGTCTACAAACTCTCTAACAGAAATATTTCTTGTTCTCAAATTACAGTTTGGGACATAGGCCAGCAGGATTGCAAAGCACACTGAATGTTACGTGTCTGAACACATGTGGACTGCTCTTCAGCTCTCTGGTTATTCATGGCTAGCTGGAGGGAGGATGTATGGACATAGAGGAGGAGGTGTGAAAATGTACACAAGGACAGCATACCAGTGTCAATGTGACAGATCAACCATGAGTTGATTCAAAAATATTCCAGCATGCTTCCTGCTTAAACCGAAAGCATTTTTTGCATTACCATTGCTACTGGTATTGTTGATTTGTTGCTCTTGAGTCTTTAAGGTCTGCTGATGGAGGAAAGATTTACTATACAAGATGTCTAACATGGTTGCCCATAAGAGTTCTTTCCTTTTGTGCTTTTCCTTCAAGACTCTCTGTCAGGAATGGGAAGATCAGCATCCATTTGCCCATCATCCCCTCTCCAGTCTTTCTCACATGTCTTCTTGTTAGCAGCCTTTTCTGGTCCCCTATAACTGTTAGTACCAACTCTTCTGTGAGCTCCAGCTGTTTACTACCTTACATGTTTTTAAAGTGAAAAGGATGGGAATCAGCACTGCTTTGTTGCCAAGCATTTTATTTTGACCCACAGTATCTCACAAAAAGAGAACATACTTTCAAGTCAATCTCACCTATTTTTGCATGTGTTAAGTGTATGTGTATTTTGTAGGTGGGTGGATGGGTGCATGCCTCTGTGTGTGTGTGTGTGTGTGTGTGTGTGTGTGTGTGTGTGTGTGTGTGTGAACAAGAGGGCACTTGAGTATGTGTGTCTGGAGGCCCAAAGGTGACACTGGGAATCATCTTGGATTGCTTTGCCTTCTTACTGTTTTGCTCTGGAATTTCCCAGAGCCAGAGGTGCAGATGGACACTATTTCTCCCTAGCATTTTTACATAGGATCTGAACTCAGGTCCTTTGGCTTGAGAATCAAAGGGTTTAATTCCTGAGACATCTCGCCAACCCATCTCATCTATTTTTTTATTATTTATTCAATTGTGCATGTATGCGTGTGTGCACGTGTATGTATGTATGCATGTATGTATGTATGTATGTGTGTGTGTGTGTATGTAGAACCACAGACAAATTTGGGAACCACCATGGACCGCCTCAACCTCCTCCTTGTTTACTCTGCCCCAGGATTCACAGGCTCTGCTCTACAAGGACCAGAATTGTAGGCAGCCCTTGCATCCGCCTGGCGTCTATACGTGGGGTCTAGGATCCGAACTCAGGACCTTCGGCCTGCAAGGCAGAGGCTTAACCCCTGAGCCACCTCTCCAGCCCCCATCTCATCTATTTTTAAAGAAGGTCTTTCATAAAACAAAAGTAAACATTGCACATTTGCCTTCATCACTTAGATTGACTTCTCATACAGCATCACAGGAAGGACTTAGATTCATTATTCAGAGACATGAAGAAGGCCACCTCTACCATCAGCTAAAAAGCTAGACACATTGACATAGAAAAATGAAATCATGGATTTGGAGTCAAAATGGGAAATGAATGCTGTTGTAAGATCATTTGTCATAAGTGGGAGAAAATAGATGTGTTGCAGTTTTATAAATCAAGAGCTAGAGTTAAAGTGTTTTATGTAAAACAATAATGGCGGTCCCACAGAGGAAGTGAAAGTAGAGCCGTGTGAGTGTTTATCCCAGGGGAAGAGGATCAAGAAGACTGAGGTCAAAGGACCTTTCCATTGGGGCATGGTTGCATCCATTGTCTACTCTTTAATTCAGAATTAATGCCAGAATTTTGTGTAAAATCAAGGGAATGCTAAAATTAACTGGGTAAATTAGACAAATGCATTTAAAATAATAATTGAAATCAAATGTTAAAAAGTGTTTAAAACTGAAGACTTGAAAACGAACACATTCAGAACCCCTTTGGTACTTACATTCCTCTCTAGAAGTAATCACTAGGTATGTTTCTTTGTGGTTATTATTGCCTGCTTTTGTCACTGCTTTGTGCACAAAATGACTCCATGCTGCCTGTAGGACTTCTCAAACTATCCACGTGTTCGCTGCTCATCAAATCCTTTCCTCCAAATTCTGTACGCCTGAAAGCAATCTTGATTAACCTCTGTTCTCAAGTGGTTTTCACAATGTCTGAAATATGCTGGCTTGACAGTTACCAACTTTCAGGACTGTAAGATGCTTCTTTACTGTCCTTTCCTTTCCACTGTTTCCAGGATGTAATTTTCCACGTTCCTTATCTGGAATTATCATGGATCGAATGTGAGGCTTATGCGTTGGAATCCCCAGCGGGTAGTAATGTTCAGAAAGAGCGTGACACCTTTAAGTAGTTGAACCTTACAGAAGGCAGGCAAATCACAGGGGCTGGCGCTTGAGGTTTGGAAGCCTTGCCCTGCATCTCCCAGTTTGCTTGACTTCTCTGCTTCCTGATGGCTGCAGTGACCTGAACAGCTTCCCGCTTTGACATCAGCCGCCTTCTGCTCTGAGTTCCCACCATGATGGACTCCATCCCCTCTGGAACCTTAATTCAAGTAAATACCCATTTATCTTCTTCTGCCTGGGCCCGAGTGTTGCCTCACAGCCTAAGAAGGGTAACTGCGACACCGCATCTAGGTTCCTCTGCACATAATGTGTCCTTTGTCTTTGCTTACTTTTATGTGAAGTTGGAGGTTTAAGACAGACTTTTGCTCTATATCCCAAATTTATCTCAAACTCACAGCAATCCTCCTGCCTCACGCTCCCAAGTATTATGATGACAGACATTTGGCACTGTGCCCGGCTTCTTCGGCCACCTTTGTAATATTGTGTTTATCCCTTGTGATGGGCTCTGGTATGCTTTTCTTTATGTTCACACTTCTACAAATTTCTTTGAACTTGTTGCAGAAAGTGGGATTTACAGCTTTGCCATTTTTATTAAATTTAAACATGCTATTGCTGTAAAATAATAATAATATTTTTTGTGCCCTCTTCGGTTTTGATCCTTGGGAAATGTAATTTCATTTATACTTAGGTAGTTGCTCTAAAATTTTCTGAGATCTCATGTTGTTCAGTTCTCATGTTGCTGGATTTCACAAAGAAAAGTTCTGTCAAGTCTATTATGGACTCTGCCATTTGTCCTCCCACCTTTTCCATTCCCACTAATCTCCTTCTTTCTCCTACTTCTCTTTGGCTTTCATGTCTGTCTTTTATATATACACAAAGTTATATATGTTTATAATGATTTCTAGAACACACAAATGAGAGAAAATGTGGTATATATGGCTTATTACACCTGATGTGATGAAGTCTAGTTGTGTATATGTTTTTGCAAATGGTACAATTTCATTTTCTTTCTGTTTTAATGAAACTCATTGTATACATGTACCACATTTTCTTTAACGTCCAATTGTTGATAGGCAACAAATGCTGTGACTTGGCTATTGTGAACAGTAATACAAGGTACAGATGTACTGCATCTCTGAGCTGTACTCATTTATAGTTTGGTAGGGATTTGTCCAGAAGTAGTATAGTTGGGTCACATTTAGGCAATTTTAGAGTAGCCATGCTGGGATGGTCTCTGAAGGTTTTTGGAAAGCCATCCCCCACTGCTGAGATCATCCTGGAGAAACACCCTCTGTTGGTAGAGAGGAATTGATTCTAATCCTTCACAAATCCTCCATAAATCCTCCCCCAACCCTTTGCTTGTGAAAGGATATGGAGAGGAGTTCTCCATAGCAGATAAGCTAAGTCCATCGAAATAGCTTGACTATGAAGTAGGTACAAGATTAACTGGGTTAGGCTCCAATATGAGCTAACCAATGAGGAAAAGCCATTTTTCCTGGTTTTACATAAATATATTTATAAAATTTATATGCATAAATACATTTGACCTTGGCAGCCTGCCCCTCATGGCACTCCATATCTGGAGTCCATGTGTTCTTTTCTAGCTCCTTGCCCTCCATGGATTCCGTGCCTGGAGTCCATGAGTTCTCCACAGTGCTCTTGCCCATCATGGTACTCCATGTCTGGAGTCCAAGAGTTCTGTTCTCTCTTCTGATAAACTCTGCCTTAACTTTCATGCATGTTCTGGTTTCAATCTTCCACTCTGAATAGAAGAACCTGGATACATACAGACTCTTAAGAGAGTGACCTTGTGACAATATAAATGCCCATTAATGGGTGATTGGATAATTTAAATGTGATACTTATACACAATGGAATTTTATTCAGCTGGAAAAAAAAATGAACTTACCTCAAGAGATTCTATGCCTCTCAGAGTGACTTTTGAGGATTAATACTGGATGTGAAAGGAAGATGCTTTCCTCAGTTGAATACTCACTGATACATGATTCAGGCTCCAGCAAGTGCCTCAGAAGAATCACAGTGGGCCACGAATACAACGAGACATGAAAGTAGAAGAGAGACTAGTAGGAACTACGGAGGGTTGCAATGGGAAAAGGCGGGGATAGGGTTGGAAGGTGTGAACATATCCTAAATTCTCTATGTAAAATTAAAATTATAAAAAGAATAAAATCTAAGCATCATATAAAGAAAAACAAACCTATGAAACTTACAGATGAATGAATGGTGCTGGAAAAGTTATACTGAGTGAAGTAGTCCAACCCAGAGAGACACATACTAAGTGTTCTCTTTCATATGTAGGTTTTAGCTCTAGATGTTCAGATTTGTGTGCTTAATTTCAAATACCAGTGGAAGGAAGAAAGCTCGAGAAGAGCTATTGGAGTGGGTATGACTTAGGACGGAGGGTTGACAGGACTTTGGTAATTCTAATTTGTTTTTGTAAGGAATTTTTGTACTGAGTTCCATAGCACACAGACCAATTAGCAGTGTATAAGAGGTCTCTTTCCTGACATCTTCGCCAACATTTGCTGTTTGTTTTCTTGGTGACAGCATTCTGACTAGGGTGCAATAGAACACCAGTGTGGTTCAGCTTGCGTTCCTCTGGCAGCCAAGGATATTAAGCGTTTTTCATGTTTCTTAGCCATTTATGCTTCATCTTTTGGAACCATCTGCTTAGTTCATTAGCCTGTTTAATGGTAGTGTTGTTTTGGTTTTTGGTGTTTAGTTTCTTGAATTCTTCATATGTTCTAGGTGATAGATTCTCTTTTCTCCAACCCTCACATTCAGAGCAAAAGCTTTGCTTGCTGGTCTTTGCCCTCCCCCCACATTCCCCAAAGGTCAGCAGGCACTTGCAAAGTCTGCCCTTGGGGACAGGGGATAAATCACTTCCCACTGTCCTTCACTCTGCCCACAAGCCCAGGGATAAAAGCTCCACCTAATCTTCAGACCCTGCTTTTTCTCCCTCCAAGAATCAGTCCACGTTGCTGTGTACCCATGTAATCAGCAAACTTTTTCCATTCCTTGTTGGTGGCATGTGTTCAAGTTTTTTTTTAACTTTTCAGTAATTAATAATACATCCTGCAAAGAATCCTCCATGGGGGCATGCTTGGTATCTCTGTTCCTCAGGCTGTAGACAAAAGGATTCAGTATGGAGGTGACCAGAGCGTATATTGATGAGGCCACTATAACCTTCTTAGGGGTCCGTGAGATAGTTGAGCTGAAGCATTCCGCAAGGCTTGTTCCATAAAATAAACAAACTCCAACAAGGGAGAGCCACAGGTAAGAAGGCCTCATACTTCCCAACTGTTGATAGGATTTTCAGAATGGAGGAAATGATTCTAGTGTAAGAGCAAAGGATTCCTGAGACTGGGATACCACCAAATATGGCTGCAATAATAAGGATTACTATTGTATTGGTAGAGGAATAATCACAGGTCAATTTAAACATTTGAAGAGGATCAGAGAAGAAATGAGGGGTTTCTACACCTGTGCAGAAGGTGAGTTGAGACAGTATTAAATGGTAATTGGGAGTCTAGAAGTTGATGGAGAATGCCATCAGCACCAACAAACCCCAGAGGTGGGGTGCATGATGATGGGGCAGTGCAGAGGGGGGCAGATGGCCACCAGGCATAGGCCATCATGGTCAAGAGTGCCTTTTCGTCTTAAACAGACATTAACCCTCTGTCATGTGCATAACTAAACAACCACGGTCTCCATTCCCTAGCACCATCACATGATTGTTTCCTTTGCTCTGCAGAAGTTTTTCGAGTTCATGAAATCTGACTTGTGAAGTCTGGATATTATCTCCTAAGCTACTGGAATCTTTTTCAGAAAGTGCTCATCATATACCGTGAAGTATTTTCTTTGACAGTTGCAGAGTTTCTGGTCTTCCATTAAGGTCTTTGCTCCATCTTGAATTGACTTTTTTCCAAGTGGAAAGACAGGCTTCTAGGTCATTCTTCTACATGTGCCTGTCTAGCTTTCTCAGCACCATTTTTAAATAAGTCTGTCTTTTCTCTAGTGTACATTTTTGGCAGCATTCTAAAAAAATCAGACGACTGTCACTGTGTGACTTTATTTATGGGTCCTCTATTTGATTCCACTGATCTATGTGTCTGTTTCTTGCCATCATTTTTGTTAACAAAGGCTCTGCAGTATGATTTGAAATCTATTATGATACCTCCAGAATTGATATTTTAGCTCATGATTGCTTTGGATATCTGTTTTTCTTAAGGTTTCCAATAAATTTTAGGATTTTTTTCTATTTCTGTAAAGACTGTTGCTACTGGAATTATAATGCAGATTGCATTCAACCTGTAGCTTGCTCTTAGTGAACAGCAGTCTTTACTGAATTAATTCTGCTAATCCTAAGCATAGGAGGTTTTAAACCTTCTCAGTCACATTCAGGTAGTTTCTTTAATATTTTGAATTTTCATTATAGAGGTCTTTCATTTCCTTGGCTAGTTTTATTTCTAGGTATTTCATTTTTCTGAAGCTATATAAATGTGATTGTTATCCAATTTCTTTCTAAGTATGTTTGTTATTTGTATATAGAAAAGCTACTGATTTTTCTTTGTCAATTTTGTATCCTGCTACATTGATGAGTAGTTTTATTAGTTCTAAGGGCTTCTAGATAAAGTGTTTAGGGTCTTCTAAACACTTATCATCTACAAACAATGGTAATTTGATTTCTTTCTTTCTTATTTAGTTCTTTCTCTTGTCTTCTTGCTCTAGTCCAAGGACTTTATTGAATAGAAGTGGAGAGAGTGGGTATCTTTGCCTTGTTTCTTATGTTAGTGGAAATGTTTTGAGATTTTTGCCCACTTAATATAATATTGGCTCTAGGTTTGTTGATTATGTTGAAGTGCGTTCTTCCTCTTCATGTTTTCTTCAGGGCTTCAATCATGAAGGCATCATGAGTCTTTTCTCCATCCACTGAGATCATAGTGTGATGTGTGTCTGAGTCCATTATATGATGAATTATAGTCATTGATATGTCTGTGTTCAGCCACCCTTGCATCAATGTTTCCATTTGGTCGTGATGAATGATCTTTATTTCTAGAACATTTATTCGTTGTCTCTGTGTGTGTTCACACAAGCATTCATGCCCCATCATATACGCGGAAATTAGAGGACAATTTACATAAGTCGGCTTCTCCTTCTACATTATATGTTCTAAGGATCAAATTCAAGTTGGCAGTGTTGGCAGCAAATGTCTTTATTCACTAAGCCATCTTACTGGCTTGAGAATTATTGTTTTTGTGATTAGTTGCATTCAGTTTATAACATTTTATAGAATATTTTTTGCATTCATGTTCATTAGGAAGATTGGTCTATATTTTCTTTTTTATCATGTTCTTGTCTGGTTTAAGGATGAGTGTAATATTGATTTTGTAAAATGAATTTGGCAGGATCTCTTCCTTTTCTATTTTATGGAATAATTTGAGGAGCATTGGAGTTAGTTCTTTTTTAAAGGTCTGGTAGAATTTAGATGTGACTCCATCTGGGCCTGGTTTATTTTGGATTGAGAGAGTTTATATTACTGCTTCAATCTCATGGCTTATTATAACTATATTTGTTTATATCCTTTTGGTTTAATTTTGGCAGGTCATGTGCATCTAGAAATTTGTCAATTTCTTTTAGATTTTTCAACTTATTAGAATATAGCATTTTCAAAGTATGTGACAATAATCCTCTGGGTTTCCTTGGTGCTGTAGTAATGCTTCCCATTTCATCTCTAATTTTATCTTTATTAATTTGGGCCTTCTCTCTCTCTTGCTTAGTTTGGCTAAGGTTTTGTTGATCTTATTACATTTTTGAAGGATAAACTCTTTCATTTACATTTTTGTAATGTCTATTTAATTCACTCCTGCCCTGATTATTTCTTTGACTTTGGCTTGTTCTTGTTTTTCTAAGTACTTTAGGTGCATCTTTAAGTTTTGTTATTTATTTTATTTATTTATTTCATATTTCTGTGATTTCTGAATATTGAAGCTTACAGTTCTGCCCACCAGGGCTGGAAGTGCAGGCTGCTACCAATTTCACCTGGAGTTTTTATGTGGGACTTGGGATCAGAACTCAGGACCTTCTGTTTGTGAGGCAGTCTTAAACCTTGAGCCATCTCTCCAGATCTAAAATGATAGTAATTTAACAAAGCATCTTAAGAGGGAGATTCCTAAATATTAAAACAGCAAAAGAGATTTGTAGGGTTGGAGAGACTGCAGAAACTAGGGCAGCCTGCATTTTGGACCCTGGTAAGCAGATCCCATTTTGGACCCTGGTAAGCAGATCCTGAGAGATTCCAGAGCAAAGCAAGAAGGAGGTAAAAGAAATCCAGGATGTTTCCCCAAGTCAAACTTGGTCTTCCACAGGGACACATAGTGCCCTCTGACACACACACATACACACACACACACACACACACACAACACACACACAACACACACACACACACAACACACACATACACACACCACCCACACTAAATAAATTTTTTTTTTTAAAAAGAGATTTGTAGTCTTGGTGAGTGGACACTAAACATTCCAAAGTGGGTTTATTACTAGACATTGAATTTTATGAAGACATAGACTTGATTTAATTTTGAAACTTTTATAAAATTATCTATAATTATTACAGAGACAGCAGTAGAAGCCTGAGCAACATTTGAATATATACTTTTCCTTTTATCACAATTTAGGAGTCAAAATATCTGTATTGAAAAAAAAACCTGTCATACTCCTGGCGCTGGTTTCAGAACAACAACCTTGTTTGTGCTTCCTTCCCTCTTCTCCTCCTTCCTTCTTTTCCCTTTCCTTTTCCTTCCTTCCTTCCTTCCTTCCTTCCTTCCTTCCTTCCTTCCTTCCTTCCTTCCTTCCTTCCTTCCTTCCTTCCTTCCTTCCTTCCTTCCTCCCTCCCTCCCTCCCTCCCTCCCTCCCTTCCTTCCTTCCTCCTTCCTTCCTCCCTTCCTTCCTCCTTTCTCCCTCCCTCCCTTCCTTCCTTTTTCTTCTTCTCTCTCTTCCTTTTTCTAGAACATTAAGCTTTTCTAGAAACATAACTTTTATAATTCTTCTTAGAAAATTCCTTTTGGTTAGAATATCTGCTAATGGTAGATGTGCTGCTCATGGAACCCAGCCTCCTGGGCATGCTAGGAACGCCCTCTGCCACCAAGCATGCTTGATTGGGGGGGACAACACCTTGCTAAGTATCCAGACCCATCTTGAACTTTCTGTCCTCTTGCCTCTACCTTCTAAATACTAGGATTACAAGCATGTGCCACAATGCCTGGTGTTGATGTCAAATATATTTTTAAATTTGTCATTGGTTTAGGCTATTTCAGATTTTTAATACATAAGAAATAGAAAACAATAACAAGGTATATTCTCTCACTTGTCATATGTACATGCAATGAAATGCAGTTTCAATTTTTATATCTTGGGTTATTTTATTTGTGAAAATTCCTTTTTTTTCAGCTATATTCAGATATACAGAAAAACTTGTTGCAGTTAGCCTGCATGTTTGCTTGTTGATAAATCACCATTGGGCAGCTTAAAGGAACAAAAGGTTTATTTTCTTTTACTATTGTCCCATTATAGTTTTCAGTTCAGCTTGACAGGAGAGACCATACCAACACCAGGGCTGAGGGAACTGGCCACACCATTTCTACATAACAACTGAAAAAGAGAGACTATCCTTACTTGCATGTCTGGCTAAGTGTACACAAGGATGCCAACTTCCTCACCAGCTCTCTGTATTTTATTCACCTATTCAGGGCCTAGTCCCACCCATTATGGGCTGGGTCTGCCCATTAATTAGACAATTAGACAACTTCCTGCAGATTCACTCTGGGGTTAACTCATCTACCAGTTGTTGACAAATGTGCCCAAATGTGAAGGTCAAACCCTCAACCATCAAGTTGACACCTGTACCTAACCATGACAAATTGTAAAAAGATAAGAACCAATTAAGGAGGAAGTTATGCATCTAAAACTGTAGAGAAATTTTCATGTAAAGTCACCTCTTTTAAATACTTGTATGTTATTCCCTAAAAAGTGATCATAACAAAGTCTAGGATATAGAAAGTCGACAAACGTTTAAAACGTTCACTGATCACATACAAAGAGAGAGATGAAATGGCCTGGGGGTATGCATGAAGAATGGAGACAGACATAAAAAAGTAGAGAAATTGTGTGGTGGAAGCAAGAGACCAGTATAGGGGTCTTATTTATTTATTTGTTTGTTTTAAGCTAATTTTGCTGGAGACAAGGAAAAAGACTTTGAGAGAGAGACAAAGAGTGAGAAGGATCTCGAATTCTGCCATGCCAGATAAAAATAGGTGGGAACAATTTGGTGAGGAGCGTGATGGAAAAAAAAGCATCAAAAATAACAACTCCCTTTTGTTGAGCCTGTATTATATGAAGGCCACTCTTTTATATTTAAAATTATAGCTAAAAAAGTCCCTAAGCAAATCTGTTTGTTTTGTACTGCTGAAAAAAATAGCATGTGATTGATAATACAGTTATTACAGATGCAAACAATTTTCTATAGCTTCCTAGATGCAGCATATTTGTGCGATTCCAGAAATAGCAATTTGCTCCATCACATTGTCTGAAGCTAACTCACAGGTGATTCCATTTCTGGACATCAAGGCTACAAAGTCTTCTTTATGCTGAGCGTGTTAGCTTCTGGTTATTTACATTCATCCACTGTAACACAGTTCATTTAAGTAAAGAGAATAAACCTTATCCATGTTTGGTACTTGAAGATCCCAAATGCAGTCCCAGCTTTTACTTAGATCTTCATAAAAAGACACAATCCCTTCCCCTCCTCCCCCGACCAGCCTATTCAGCTCTCCATATAGAACCAATGGCCAAGGTTATCTTGAAAACAATTTTAAAAAATTAAAAATGTGCTTGTTCTCATTAAGGCACTTATAGAATTGTCTCTTTATCCAACGGATATGACAGGCTAACAGCCATGAAAGTGAAAGACATCTAAGTGGTAAAACCAGCAAAAGGAGCCATCTGAGTTCTATACAACAGCGAGAAAATCTGGCTTCAGGTTACATAGCCCAGGCATATTTGACCCACTAGATAAAGACAGATATAATTAAGTTTTCATTCAAAACACTATTCAGCTGCCCATTCTCGCAACATTTTTTAATGTGTCTTATTCTGGGCATTTCCATACTGAAAGATGTTTTCTTTTTTGTGGTTGAGTGAATGTTGTGTGTTGTATCACTGTTTTAAAATACTATAATTTTCATATGAAATATTCTAATCAGTCCTATGATAGATAATCTTTATTATTGTTTCAGCTTTTTCCAAAAGAACATTTCCCCTAAATGGGAAATTTTGTGTATAACGAATGTTTGTTTTTGCTGAATATTAATCCATTAGCTTCTCCTTTTCCTTTTCCAAATTCATGTGTGTTTGCGTATGCGTTTGCATGTGTGGGGACATGTTTGTGTATGGGTGCACATGCAAATGTGAATGTGGAGGCCTCAGTCTGTCAGGAATCATCCCCAATTTCTCTTTTACCCTATTCTTTTGAGACAGCGTCTCTAATCAAAGCCAGTGATCACTGATGCAGCTTTTCTTCTCAGTAGATTCCCAGGGGATTCCCAGTATCTATCTTCAAGGCTGAAATGGCAGGTGGGCCCCTATGTCCATCTGAAATTGTTATGTGGAATCTGGGGATCCAAACGCCTGACCTTTTGCTTGTACTGCAAGTTCTTTATCCGCTGAGCCATCTCCCAGTCCCTCATTAACTGCCTGTGGAATGAATGCCTTTTGGATAGCACTATCTTAAAATGTTGACCCTCAGAGCTGTCTGAAATTTGAGTTCCATGCATTTCAAATAGGTATAACCACATTCATAAAAAATGATTTTTGTAGGTTGAGTGACATCCTAACCTGACTCCCAGTGTCTGATGATGCTTCATCATGAATTTCAGTGAGTATACAGAGAGGGCCCGGCAGCGGGGTGGGCAGCAGGTACACTGGGGATCTGCTTGAGGGCACACTACAAGGCAAGAATGTCAGAAAACTGAGGGAAGAGAAAATTTTGTCTAAATCTTTTTCTGGGGTGTGTGTGTGTGTGTGTGTGTGTGTGTATTTCTGGGTATATGTGTGTGTGTGTGTTCATGTGTATCTGTGTCTGTGGAGAGCATGTCTGTGGATGTCCAAGGGAGACATCAGGAATCATCCTGGATTGCTTTCCAGGGCTGGAATTGCGAATCAGTACTATTTCTGCCTGGGAGCCAGGGGTCCAAACTCAGATCCTTTTGCTTGCAAGGCAGAGCTTTAACTCCTGAGATATATCCCCAGACCCAATTTCTATATTCTATATATCTTTCTTTAATTAGGCCCATGTTTTTTTTTTTAGACTACAATCTATCATGAATATAATGTGATTAAGTAAGAACATTTACAAATCATTACCCAGAAGGTAATATAAATGACAGAATTTTTATGTCAGAACTTATAATTTAACCACGGATACAAGCTATACATCCACAAAATAATCAGATAATAAGTTGAGACAGGATGTAATTAGTTGCTGAGAGGATCGGGTTATAAATATTCTAGAGTGGGGAGAAGGAAATGATGTCGGTGAGGGGAGTGGAGGAGGGCTTTCTATTTTTAAGTACTCCTGAAAAGAGAGCTTTAACTTGTTTTTATAACTGTTGCAGAAGCAATACTGTCTCATGGAAATTTTTGTTTAACAAAGCTATTCATCAGTATAGTTCATACAAATTTCTTTTGGCCTGTCTTAAGTGAGAACAGAGAAAGACATTTCTCTGTACAGGAATACCATACTACTAGAGAAATGACACTGCTAGAGAATGTCTTCATCATTATGCCACTACAATACTTCTATTGCCAGAAGGTTTTGCATTGCATTGAGGTAAACAACCCATTGGTCTGCAGTTCAGTGATAGCATTTGAAACAATTTCAGGAGGCAGTTGGGAAAATTAGAAAAGGTCTGATAAGAAACCAGGGAAAGACAGGAAATGCTCTAAGAAAGTCATTTTCATTCAGGCATTGGAAGGAAAGGAGTTCATAAAGGACGTGTGTTTAAAGGTAAAGACAGAAAAGAAAGAGTCTGTAGGATCAGCCCAATGGCGGAGACCCAGACAGTTAGCAAGGATCAGAAGAGAGAAACAGTCACTTAGAGATAAAGATAGCAATAGATAGGAATGGAAATATTGGATGGGAGCTTGCTTCCTATCCTGGAAAAATACAGGAAAAGAACTACCATTTTTTTAAAGCAGTTTAAAAGTTATGCACCCCTCCCTTTCTCAGAAGCATTACGTAACTTGAAAATGCTAAAGCCGACCTTTAAAAAACACTGGCATCCCTCTCCGTGTTATTTTTAAACACTTTTTCATTCATTAAGCACAATTAAGCTATCAAACCCTCTGTTTTAAGTATGCCGAGCACAGTCCCCACCGCCAGAAGCACCGTACACTGGAAACATCACGAACAGTTCTGAACTTGCACGAAATATAATTGGCCAATTTGGAGACATTGTTTTGCACAGTAGGATGTGTCTCATACATTTTTCATCTAGAGGCTGATGCATCTTGTGAGACACACACTAAGCATATGGATACACAGGCATTCTCCCGAGGCTGAGGGAAGGGAATCTGGGGGAGGGGAGAGCCAGAGCTCAGCCTAGCTGTGTGAGCCAGAAAGCCTGTGACTCTGAAACTTGACCAATTTGGGGAGAAAAAACTATCATGGGCAGGCTTTCCAAGGTGCTTTCCATTCCATCCAGCAACACTCCATTTTTTTTTCCTTCGCAATAATTTCTTTACTGATTTTAATTAAATGCTTTTCATGTCTAATAGGAAGGGGGTACAGGGAGGGCAAGATCATGCTTACCAGACAAGATGTGGGCCTTGCCCTTGCTAATCTTACGCCCCAGGCAACCTTTGCCTATGTTAATATTTTATATTCTTACTTAGGCATCCACTAATGGATGCCTTTTCACTCCCTACATTTGTTAATTCTACAAATTAAGCTTCTACTTAAATACTGTCGAACTCGATCGATGTGCTCCTTTGAGTTAGCACACGAGGGTAAATGGATGATAACCTTTAGTTGATGGACATGCTGTAGTATTGAAAGTTAGAGATGCTGCTTAGAAACGCCATCGCAGAGAACACGGAGGAGCCGCTGGACAGCGGAAGCAGCCTGCAATGGACCCTGAGCTCATGTTGGCTGCAGCAGAAGCACACTGCTCTATTCATTTCTGCCTTTGCTGAGTCAGCCCGTGCCGAGCACAGGGTTTGATACAAAGCACATGTGTATTAACTTCAGGGTAACGGGTGGAATTCAAATCCAAAAGCTTTTCACTGGCACAACCCTGGTCCATTTACAAAGAAGGAAGAAAGTTCTTGAAGCTGGAATGTTTCTTCCAAATGTCCATGTGTTAAAAGTTTAGTGCTATTGGGAAGGGTGGAATGTGCAAGAAGACCTAAGGCAGTTCTTTATTTTATTTTGTCATTAGGGATGCACTCTTGAACCAGCTGGTGGAACCTGTTATCTCCTTCTTTCTATTTCCAGACGTGAGGTGGATGATGTCGGCAGACTAGCTGGCCTTAAACTGGCCACACACAGTCATTTACAAGACAGTTTCAGAATCCTGAGAAAGACTCACGGTAGACAGAGCTTGCTGGAAGACCCTCTTGGTGGTGGTAGAGTCTCTCCTATCAGTTGCTTCTTAATCCCTTCTTTGGGATTATGCGAGCAGGTGAATTCTTTTTTGCCTGAGCATATTTGAATTGAATTTCTTCCACAATCCAAAGGATCCGGTCAAAACCAGAGCTAGATGGAGTCTGTATACATGTATCATAACAAAAGTTTTTGAAGTGTTAGGAGTCTTCTTATTTAACAGGAAAGATTACTTCATTTACATCTCCTTAGACATTTACAGTCATTTTCTTTATGTCTTTGAATTTACTTCTATCACCTTTTTGTGTTTAATGCTAACATATTTTCCTGATTTTTATTATATTGACTACTTATTTTATCTGATTATATTTTCTTCTTGCATTGCTTAATGTCCAACTATACCAGCGTTCAACATTATTTCTGTTCATTTTTGTAACTAATAATAAAGTATTTTCTATTAGTAAAGACTGTAAAAATTTACATCAGTCTCTTCTCTCTGTCCAACACAAATATTACAATTCCTTTCATTCTCTTCCACACCACTAGTTGCTGTGACTAATATTATTCTTAGAGTGTGTATTTGTATATATTTACTACATGTTTATAAATTTCATTGTTTGACAATTTGCTTTCATCTGATTATCTTCTTTTAAATATGTACATTTTAATCAGTCCTGCCAGCTGTCTGACTGTAAACTCTCCCAGTCTTTGGAAAAATCTTTGCTTTGACCTTGCATTTGAAGGGTAGTGGTGTTTCTGCGGAAATCTGAGACAGCAGAAGTACAGTATATTGTCTTTCTACCTTATCGAACCTGGTCTTCACCTTGTTTACGCCACTCACTGCCTGAGAAGCTGAGGAGATCTACATCTCTCTACAGATGAGATCAGCATCTCTCTGCATTCTAGCTGGGGGTCAGCAGTGTAAGAGGGATGGGCAGGAACAGACAGAGAGGAGACTGAGGGTCAGGTACTTATTCCTCCTTCTCCTCTCATGGTTACCTGAGGTTGCCCACCAGTTAGCCTGGGCCACCATGGCCACAACTTTCTCTTGGATCTGCTGATTATCCCTCCCCTTTGTTTCTTCAGAAGTTGTGTTGTTTGCTTGGACTCTCATCACGGCATTCCTTGTTTCTGGTTCTGAATTCTTCCTTTACCTTCATAGCACAGTAGTAGTTATTGAACTTTCCTCACTCAACAAGTTTGTGCCATTTTTTTTTCTCCCTGCTGGTTAGAATCATTATTTTTCTCTCACCATTTAAAAAACTTTTGACTATCATCTTCTGAGTGTTACTTTATTATTTTTTGGTAGTAATATCCTTGGCCTCCCTAATGATTTTCGATTTTAGTTTTTCACTCAGTTCCAGATTGTTCTATGCTATATTCTCAGCAGATTACCTCCTCTGTGAACTTATCTCTACTAGATAGCATGTGTTTATTTGAGGAAGTTCTCACTATGTAACTCATGCAGTTCTCAACCTTGTCATTCTCCTGTCTCCTGCTCCCCAACCCTAGGATTACAAGCCTGTGTCACCAAGCCCAGTTAGTATTTATTATTATTATTAATTATTATTAATTTCCTGTGTGTATGAGTGTGGGCATGGATGTTCCATAGCATGTGAGTGTGGAGGTCAGAAGGCAACTTTCAGAAGTCACTTTTCTCCTTCTGTCACACGGATTCTGGGACTTGATCTCGGGCTGCCAGGCTTGTGCACAAACACCTTTACCCACTGTGCCATCTTGCTGGCCTACAGTTTGGTTTTCTTTGTTTAACAAAATTTTATTTACTTGAGAAAGAGAGAGCAAGTGATTATGCATGTCACAATGTATATGTGGAGGTCAGAAGAAGACTTTCAGAAACTGCTTCTCTCCTTCCACTGTGTGGCTCTGGGCATCCAACCAAGTTTGCATGCAGGCGCCTCACCCAGTAATCCATGTGATATCTTTTTGGTGACATCACGTGCACACTGACAATCCCGGTACAGGAAGGGTCCGTTCTGATTTGAAAAATAAAGGATGGTCATTGTGGCTGAAATTTCAGTAAGGAAAGGAATTCAGAACCTGATCATTATCACAAGAAGAAAAGACTGACTCGGAAATTCAAAAAGCAAAGGAAAAGTAGCAGCCACATGCTAGGGGGTCATGCCAAGGACAGTGAAGACTGGGGTCAGAAGCTGCTTCTGTCCAAAACAGCCCAGCAGCCTGCAGAAATGATCAAGGCAGTTAGTTCCTGTGCTGTCCAGCTCAGTCCTAAAGCTAAATCTCATCCTAGTCCTTGCTCATGGCAGGGAAGGATGGTCACAGGAGGGAGAAACTCTTAGTACCACTGGGCTCCGGTGGAAGTCTAGCCAGAAACAAGACGATACCCAGAGGGGGAGGAAAGGAATCAGCCCCTCACAAAACAAGGCTGTCCTCGATTAGAAATGCTACTCTGTGACTGACTCATTTAAACCTTATCCACTTATGTGAGGCCCAGCTATTGGTCAAGATATTTCTGGGCTGTTAGTTAAAAAAATAAAAAGGAAAAGAAAAGAAAAAAAAATGCCAAGCTTCCCTCCCACATCCCCCATCTTGCTCCTGGTACATTTAGGGGATGGGGGAACCTATGTGACCCCACAGTGCAACAACGCGGCTCCTCATTCTGCAGAGAACAGTTAGACCCAGTTTAGCTGCTCAACTGTCAGTTGGCAGGGGCTTTGCTATTCCTCTGCTCAGTTCAGACAATTTCCTCTGTGTTACAACCCTATCCTCGGTGAGAGGACGGGAGGGTTGGCACCGCCAGGCCTGGCTACTAAAAGCAGACATGGTAAAATCCCACAATGATTTGCCTCTTTCAGCTTGGCACACTGTCATCACATTGGGAGCAGGAACAGAGAAACGTACCGGAGCTGCGGTTGGGAGGAGCGAGCGGGTGCTTCTGGGAGGAGCCCCATCTGTGGCCCTGGCTGTGCCCCTTCCACGCCCAGGCCTGAGCCTCGCTTTTGCTTTTCCATGTTTGCAGCTCTGCCGGTGCTGAACTTGCTGCAGAAATAGAGCTGCACCGACACTGTCACTCTCAGGCGGCTACTGCTGCTGCTACTGCTGTGAGTTGAATCTGGCTCCCGCTACCCGAGAAACCAGGAAGCTGCAGCAGAATTCAAGAGGCAGCCGCATGTTGGCAGAGAGCTCAGTGGTTAAAACGTTTACTTCACATGTAAATGTACTTGAGTTCGGATCCCTGAATCCCATATAAAAATTCTAGGCAGAAATGATAGCAGCCTGGAAAGTGGAGCCTGGGAAACCCCAGAACAAAGCAATAAGGAGGTAGAATCCAGAATGATTCCCAAAGTCACCCTTGAGCCTCCGCAAGCATACACATTCAAGTGCCCTCTTGGACACATGTCCAAATGTATATATACACATACTCATATGCAAAACATTGTGCACACCACACACACACACACACACACACACACACACACACACACACGTGCCACATAAAGCAGTCCACTTCCTGGTGGGAAGAGCGGCATCTTTTGTCATTTCTGTCTCTGATACTCCTATAAATCTTTTTTTAAAAGAATTTTTATTTATGTATTGAGAAAGAGGTGTGTGTGTGTGTGTGTGTGTGTGTGTGTGTGTGTGTGTATCAGAGAGCACTTTGTTGTCCCTGTGGACTTCAAGAATCATCCTGGATGGATTCTTTCTACCTCCTTCTTGCTTCACTCTGGGATTTCCCAGGCTCAGCCCACCGGGGCCAGAAATGCAGGTTTTTGCCATTTTTGTCTGGCATTTTTATGTGGGACCTGGGATCTGAACCCAGGACGTTCTGCTTTCGAGGCAGAATCTTAAACCCTGAACCATCTCTACAGCCCCTCTCATAAATCTTTAAATATCAACACTCTACTTGTCACAAAGTGATTAGGTACCTGCATGTCTTCCTCAAGAAAAGGGAACTGTGCAGACATAATCTCTTTGGCTGAGTGAAATGCTGGAACTTGTCTACTGTGGAGGGCTGGGCACGGAGGACGGATTGATGGAACTGGGTCACAGCCAGCGCTTCAGGGTGGGAGGTCTGCATGGAGGAGGTCTGACAGGAGACACTGGGAGGTTCTGGCAGGTAAGCAAGATAGAGCATCAAAAATGGAGGTCTGGAAAAGCAGCCCAGGATGTCAGGGAGATCTAGCAAGCAAGTTTCTTTGGGCCTGAAAACCAGAACAAACCTTTTTGTAGGGAAGAAAATGATAGGTTGAGATGGGGAGGGGAGACACCACATCTCTTTCTCCAGAGATGAATAACATTAGCATTTCTCAAGCAGCTGTCAGGAGCCAAGGTCTGGGCTAGGCTTGATCTCTCTGAATCAGTCACAGGTTTATTGTAATGCATTTTCTTTGCCTAATTACTATTTACTATTTCTTGTATCCAAATTGAACTCCTGGAGGGAAGGGCCTATGCCTTGATCACAGTCCGTGAGGAACTTTGCCTGGAAGCTGACTGATCAAAAGCCTTAGGTACTAGAATGACAGAAGAGTTGGTCTCTCAATCCACAGCCTTGTTGGTGTGACCCAGTCTCCAAGGACCAGCCCATGGACCCACGGCAGGCTGACAAAGACTGTCACTATGCAGTATGCAGGACCTGACACAGAATAGGTGTTTAACAAGTATTTCTTGAGTGAATGGACAAGTTTAAAATGTGCCACTTCCAAAAAGGCTAATCTCCCTGTGTCCAGATAACTAACCTGTTACCTGGGTTTCCATCACTGTAAGAAATACCCAAGATAATCTACTTATAAAGAGTATTTTTGGCTCACAAGTTTGGAAGGTAGCTATGCTCACCACTATACTTTCCATGCCACACTTTGGCTCACAGATTTGGAGGTTCATATCCATGTCAATCACAACTGCTTACTTTTTAAGTCTCTGTTCAGGGAGCTGGATGGTGATCACAGGTAGCTGTGGAGGAGCAAACTGCTCACCTTATGGCTGGAAAGTACCAGAAAAAGGGAAAGAGTAAAGGGGCTGAGACCCCAATGTACTACTTAAAGGCATCCCTGAAGACCTGCAGACCTCTCACCAGGAATGACCTAATAAAGGTTCTACCACCTCTGTAAGTTCCCTGAACTGGGGTAGGGGGCAGACTGCAGCACAGGGTCTTCAGGGGATATTTCTCTAAACCATTATCATGATTGAATCAAGGTATTATCCATAGTCAATTATACTCAGGTCTAATAAGTCATGGTTCGAGTACAGGGACCCATCTGGACCACAGTGTAGAAACAGAGTAACTGGATTCTGAAAAATCTTTTGTTTGCATTCTTATTAGGGCACCATGGGAGTGACAGGTAAGTAGAACATGTGGTCTGTCTGGTAATCTTGTCTGTCTGGTAACCCAGGCCTGTCCAGTATGACATCTGCAGATTTACATCTTACTGGCCAAGTTATTGTTAATGTGGTTATGTGACTCATCATCTATACTGGAAGTGTCCGGCACAGCAGGATGAACATTCTGTTAATGGAAAAGAAAAGAAAGTACTCTGATAAAGCGGAGGCCTAAAAGTACTGTGCTAGTTAGAGATACAGGTGTCAACTTGACAATTGCAGGCTGAGCTCTGGGCACAGCTGTGAAGAATTGATAGTTAAGGAATGCCTTAAGCAAACCTACATGAGGTTGTCTAAGTGATGGGGAAGACCCAGTCCATGGTGGGTGGGACTATTTCCTCGGCAGGTGGATAAGATGGAAGGACTTGGTAAGACCAGTGACTTCCATGAGCGTGAGCCTGCTGCCATACGTCTTTAGTCAGTTCAGTGTGTATACTTGGAAGGACTTGCAGTGAGGCATGTGAGGCTTGTCCCTTGATCAGCAATCAATATGGTGTGGCCAATTCCCTCAGCCTAAATGTTGGCATAAGCTCTTCTGCCAAACTGGAATACAACTGTAACTGGACGATCATAAGCCATAATGAAAATACTTTGTTCTCATATTTTGTCATGAATTCATCAATAACATGCAGGCAAACTGTGACAGGAATGTTAATGATAGTGAACAACAATCTACAGTCCTTGAGATACTACAGTGCTCAATGCCACTTATTACATATGTGACCATATTACTACACCAGTTAGAATAGGGCTCCACTTCTTTTACCCAAAGACTGCTTCTCAGGAGATTCTATGAGAAGTTCATCACAAATCTAATTCATATGGCTGAGCACATTTCTTTCCCCACCATCCCACTGGAACCTGTCAAGACAAGAGTTCATGTAATACACTTTTATATTTCTACCAAGAAGCACAGTTTCCAATTCTTAGAATGTGTGTTTGTGTCACTCATACTAGCCATGTTTTGATGCAGTGATAAATCACTTTCAGATTTTGGAAGCTTTTGAGACCAAAGGTTAACTTCGTGTTCACAACACATGCCTGTCAGTCAGTCAACTTGGAGGTATGCTTCATATCCTACTTAATCTGAAAGCTGGACTGGTGAAATGGGTTGTAGATAGAATGTCATGGTGGTGGAAGGACCATATTGAGCTGCGGATTGACTCTCAAAGCTCCTGTCAGAAGAGTTACTTTCATTTACATTTCCCTGCCAAAGCAAACCTATGGCCAAGCCAGACTCCCCAGAGGAGAGGAAATAATATTCTCCCACAAGGAAGAAGAGAAAATGTTTTTGAGCAAGACTACAAAATCTCCTACAGCGCCTGGTCAATGTGGATGTAGTTGAACTTAACATTATCATTTAATGCTGTGCCGCAGAGGTCTCTGCCATGAAGGTGGGGTCTGGAATGATGAGATGGACATGAGTCAGAGAAACAATACACCCTGGTACATAGTATTCATGGAGCCCAGCCTCTGTGCTGCATTTCTTTCTTTTCTAACTTGGCACCTTCACAGCTGGGAGAGAGAAGAAAAGCCTCAGGGCTGGACTCTTCCTTCCTCATCCGCTGGGATCATCATCCTTTCCCAGGCTGTCATAAAGCACAAAGCCAAGTTATCTAGCAGGAGAAACAGGTAGCAACTCCTTGACTCTAAACCATGTATACTTCTGGCCTCTGAGAGAAGCCCATGAAAGTGTGAACACGTTAAAGCTCTTGTCTTCAGGTGGCTTTTGCTTTAGCAGAGGAGAAAGACGTGACATTTAATTTTCATATAGTCACTTGGGTTTCTGATTTCAGGTCCTGACCAGACACACCAGCAGCCAGTGGACACCCAAGGGTCACTGCACTGGCTCTCACTTTCCAAGAAGCCTTTCCTACTCAGGTAGGAGATGTGTCACTTCTTGCCAGACCGCATGTTTGATTGAATCATCTAGCTGACCCTGTGTTTGCAGCCCCTGAAATATAATCACAAGTCACTCCTTTGCATCCTGAAGTTCTACTTATGTCCATGGATTCAACCACTTTATTCAAGATCTTTGGACAAATTGCATGTGTACCAAACATATACAAACCTTTCTTGTCATTGTATCTAAAAAAGCACAAATTCCAAATAACATAGTATTTACATATTATATGATAGGCAATCTAGAGATAATTTAAACCCAATAGGAGAATGTGTTTCTTTCTCTTGCAAATACTATGCTGTTCTATATCAGAAGACAAACACCTGTGGACACTGAGGATTTCTGGAACAAATCACACATAGACAGTGAGTGATGACTGCTGATAAATTCATCTGGGTGTTCCTTATTGATGCTACAAGAGAATGGGAAGAAACCCACCCTTGGTGTAAAGAAGCCATTTCTTTTCACAGGCTTAATTAACAAGGCAAGCAACCCTTAAAATCCATCTCAGGTCGAGCACAAGTATTTTAGAGGTTACAGTTCCTTACCCCTGCATGGCACTACAACACAGACATTGTTAAGCTCCATCAAGCCATTTCTATCGATCATGTCTTAGGCCAGGGTTTTTGGAAACTTGAGAATTTCCTAAGATTCAGATTTCTAAGGTTACCAAGATTCAGCTAGCCTTCCAAACACACTTCTCAGTAACTTGGAAAGCTTGGGAAGCTCTGATCCGTTACTGGTCCTGAAGCCCAAGGCTGTATAGTTGGATGACTGAACTATCCTACAACGTAAAAAAGATATGAAGCTGCCTATGACCTGGAATCCAGCTGATGGTAAGTGTTGACAGGGAAAATTTCCCCAAATTCTGTGATTGGGTTGAGATCTCTTTTTAGATTTTTCAGCATCAAAGTGCCGTGTTAAACGAGGTCACCCTGGTGAGCATGCACTGCTGGTTTCATAAGAGCGTTGATTCTTTAAAAGTCAGATTTCTGAATCATGTCGAGTTATTCACACAAACAAATGCCAAACGAGGCCAACAGAACAGCAGGGACCAGCCGTGATGTCATTTGTCTCCATAGAAGGCTAGAGAGACTCAGAAATCTGGATTTCTCCAGAAATCATGGCAGAATTGAATATTGAGCATCCCTCAGTACAGTAAAAAGCATTCTATCTGACAGTCTTCAGGAAACTGGGATAATCCCACTAAGAAGCAACTTAAACAGTACAATAACGTTAATTAGTACTGCTCATATGAAGTTTGACTATGTAACAGTTAAGATTAATTCTGCTTTACTGCTTCTCTGCTTGGGCCCTTTTGTTCCTTCTCTAGCTGGTAAAATTCTGTCATAGTTACCTTTCTTTCTGCTGTTGTGAGACAAAGCTCAGACACAACCTAAGGAGAGAAAGGGAGATCGATTTTGTTTATAATTCCAGACATATAGGATATGGTCCATTGCAGCAGAAATTGCATAGCAGAAGACATGACTGGAGATGGAAGCTTGGAGGAGAGGTTCAGAAGGTAGAGGAAGCAACAGCAAACTCCCAAAGGAAGCAGAGCTGTGTGTCACTTTTATGGTTACAGGTATCAACTTGACAGTTAAGGGTTTGAGCTCTGGGCATATTTGTGGAGAATTAGTAGTTGAGTTAAGCTCAGAGCAGATCTGCAGGAGATTGTCTAGCTGATGGAGAAGGTCCAGCCCATAGTGGGTGGGATTACTGACAGCTGGTTGAGAGAGTTGGCACCCTTGTGTACACTTGGCCAGACGTGCTGGTCTGGCAATAAGGATTGTCCCTCTCTCAGCCATTATGTAGAGATGGTGTGGCCAGTTGCCTCAGCCTTGGTGTTGGTGTGAGCTCTCCTGTCAAGCTGGACCATGAACTGTAACCGGACTATCAGTAAGAAAATAAATCCCTTGTTCTCTTAAGCCATTTGATAGTCATTTATCAGCAACTATGCAGATGAACTGCAACAGTCACCAAACCTAAAGGCCTGCCCCCTGTAATATGCCTTTATCCAGCAGGATCCTATCTCCAAAAAGTGCCACTACCTTCCCAAACATTAACACCCAGATAAAGATTCAAACATTTGCACTTGTGGGGAACAACTCACATTCAACTATGACAAGCACCAAATCTTTTCCATGAGTTTCTCAACTCCCATGGCTGTAATTAGCTCCTGTCTCTTTGCAACACCTATGGAACTTTACTAAGCTCCTTAACATATTGTTGACAAAGGCATACCATAATTATCCCAATCTTGCATTTCTTCTGTCATAAGCTACCTGAAGACAGGGATTGTGCAAATATGCTTATCTGTTCCTGGCAGATATATTATTACAAGAGTGCATTCTCCATATATTGGTACAATTAGACAAAATGGAATCATATCTGATTCAATTGGTCCCAGACTAGGACAAAGCCTGAAAACATTGACTGCTGATAAAAAAGAAAGCAATGCAGAGAATTTTAATCATAAGTTAAAATGGGAGAGCATGAACTTTCCAAATTTGCAAATATTTTTCTTCTGTTCATGTCTATTTTGTATGGTATGATTAATATATATGATAAAATGAGTTGACATTATATTTTATGTTTATAAAGAAGTATGTTTCCTTATGAAAACAGTGAAAAGAGTATGAATTATTACTTTCTTCCTCTTGTACATGGTCCATCTTGAATAATGCAGGGGTCACATTCATAACCCATTCTTTCTTTGTATGGAATCATCTTGGTATGTTTCCATTAAAATTCCATGAACAGACTTGCGATTGTATTAATTCTTAGCCTGTATTTTACTGCCTTTTTTTAGAGAGGGAGTAGAGGCACTGTCCATGTGGAGATATTGGCAAATGAGAGTAGATGAGGATGGGGTTAGTCCAGACTGGGGTGAGAAGAGGTTAATGCAACAGAAATCACACACTGTCAACCTAAAGGCATTGGAACTGACCCTGGCAGAAGGCTGAGCCTGCCTGGATCTGATCCAGGGCGATATTCTGTAGAGCTCAGTATGTGCTTCACTTGTCTTAAAGAGCTTGTCAGACACCGAAATCCATTGATTTTTTTTTTTTTGGTGGTGTATGTGCATGGTATAGAAGACAGGTCACAAGAAGACTGAATGAAGGAATGTGTTAACTACCTTCCTCTGATAAGTAATGTGCTCTTAATTAATAATAATAACAGTAAAAATAAATTACTCTTGTTGAATATTCACTCTGCACACACTAATCCCCTAAACACTTTTAGCAAACTTTTCAATTTATCCTTCACATCGTCTAGAGAAGTAATGTTACTTGGTGATTATAAGTAACTTTTTTGCACTCATCACATAGTTGATTAGTGCCACAGGCAGGATTCTTCTACCTGAAGTACCTAGGAATGGCTTGGCTGCCTGGTCATACTTGAAGAGGTCTAGTTTGAAGAAAAATATTCTGAATATTTTTTAAGAACAGTTTTAGGTTTCTAGAAAGATTGTGAAGATGCATCTACCAGCTGGTCTTTCCAAATATTAATATTAGTATAGTTTATTTGATGCAAATTAGTAAGGCGATACTGATACACTAGTGAAGCCTAGAGTTCGTTCAGGTCTTTGAAGTTCTTCCTCTGTTCCAGGAATCTGTTCAGAACTCAGTCATCATGTTTGTCCAGGTTCCTCTTGGCTGTGATGGTTTCACATATTTTCCTTACTGTCAATGGTCTTGACAGGTTGAGAAGGTATCAGTGGTATGCCTTATACAATGTCTGAGGTTTTCCCCAATCATACTGGGGAGATGATGATACCAACCACAGAAGTAGACCTCTGTGTCATCACATCATATCAAAATCGCACACAGTGACATTTTCTTCTGGCTGGGATAACATTTGCTATGTTTCCTTTTTTGATAGTTACGATGCAGAGAAAGCCCACACAGATTAATAATAGCTGACTCTCAGGAGCTGAACATATCATCAGGAAGTGACTAAGTCCAACAGGCCCTGCCGTGGTCTCTCTTTTCCTTTCCTTTGAGTGTTTCCTTCATCTCCAGTTCTTGCTTCTGGTTTTACTAACCAGTGACACTCCTCGCCCTGGGTAGCTGCCCTGCCATCCTTATTCTCATCTCTCTGCTTTGTGACAGCTGTCAGCAGCCTGCAAAACAGTCCCTCTCCTTTCCTGCTCAGCTTGCTACGCACCCCACCTTGACCTAGTTTCTTCTCCCCATCGCTGGTGTCACTCGTCCTCCCCCCCCCCAAGTGCCAGTCAGGATGCCAAGTGTGTCTCCCTGAGTGAATTTAACCCCTTCAGAGGTAGGAAAGATGTTCTCCATTCTGTAGATGAGGAAGTTGAGAGTGAAGAGACAGTTAAGAAATTCTCATATTGTTTCAAAATGCTAATTTTCTGACTCCAAAGGTCAGCACTGTGAATTCTCTAGTTGCAGCCCATCTTCATTGCTTTTTAAAATTATGTCTCCTTTGAAACTCCCACCAATCTCTGGAGTTAAGAAGTGTCCCCAATATCACACATCTAGCAAGTGATGGAGTAGACCCGGCTATTTTGGCAGACCAAAGCTCCCTGTGCAAGCTTCTCTTTAGAAAGATGGCATATAAAACCTAACCCGATGAGTTCCTTGCGTCAGGCTTGCACTAAGGGGGAAAGATAATGACATGAGCTTTATGTGACTTCACTATGTACAATGTTCAAATCAATTGGCATTCAATAGGCACTCAACAAGTATTAGTGGATACAGAGAGGAAAGATAGAGACGTAGGTATTCAATTAAAATTTGCTGAGGAATTTACAAGTCTTAATGGATGGGAAGATAAAGATGGTAAACAGTGAGGCAATGGTCATAAGTGAGAAATATCTGGTGGGTGGGCCTTATGTGTATGTTGGTGGATGTTGGTTTAAGGCATTGACCTATAGTTTTAGAGTTATGTAAACTGAAAGTGCTTCCTAAGTAGGCAGTGGGATTCCATGTGATTACACAGCCTTGAACTTAAAAGGAACAATCATACTTTACCTCCTCACTCCCACCCCGCCCCCCTTTTCCTTAAAAGAGTAGTATGGGAACAGATATAGTAAAAACAAAGCATCAGTGAGAATGAAAGATGAAATCATCTAGGTGGCACCAGAGAAGACAGAGAAGCAACAAATGACCTCAAGATATTGAATGTGAAATTATAGTTGTTGCCAAGGGTAATGTGTCATTGACTGACCTGTGGAATATTGGGAGAAGACCACTATTAGTCTGGGGAGTGACTACAGAGTCTTCAGCAGAGTTTTAATAGAGCTGACAGTGTAGAAATTCTGGAAGAGTCTGAGCTAAGCATAGGTTTCTGTGACCTCATCTGTGTTCAGGTAAGGAATACTGCACTGTGGTTCAAAGGCCTTAGAGCACAGAGTGGAAAGACAAGAGGCTCTTTGACTAAACAATGACTAATTTGCAAAGAAGAAAAAGAAGAAATGCAATGGACATTCTGGAAGAATGTAGTTCATGGAAAGTGTCCACCACAAGCATATTGTTTGGCAATTATAAATAAAAAATAGTGGATGTGTTTCTGTGCTAAACAACATTTACAAAAGAAGGCTCTAAAGGTGATCCCAGTTCCGACAAGCTTGTCTCTTACACTTTTCCTGAGCTGAATCAGGAACTGGCTGTGGATGCTCCATCACCCTTTCCCTCCCAATTTCTTCTCCCCTTTTATTTTTGCCACTCCTCTGCTTCTTAACACTTCCCTCAGAGAGTAGGCAGAAAAGAGGAAGGAAGCTATGGCAAAAACACTAGACTTTCTGGCTGTTCCCTAATGCTGGCAAATACTTGATGGGGTAGAAATAAAATTTCGTGGAGCTCTGCTGCCTTAAAAAATTCTCTTTGGGGCTAGAGTACTCAGTGGGTAAGTGCATGCTTGTAACCCAGACCATCTGAGTTCCATCCCTGAAAGTGAACTCCACTGATACACAATGGCTGGCATATATGCATTGGTGTTCCTTCTTTGTCTCTTTCTCTCAAACAAATAAAACATTAAGAAAAATAATGCCCCAAATCTTTTTTTTCTCACTGACTATTGGAAGTTGGTGCTATTTAAATTTGATTAAAAGGTATCCAGCTACCTATATTTTCTCTATCAGCCATATGGTATTTCAAAATAATTCAAGTAAATACAATGCAGCAAGAAAAAGTAAAGAAGCTAATATATTGCTGAGGAAGCAATGGACACTTATTCATTATTTAAATGTATTTTTTATTAAAGTCCATCTAAACATTTAAAAAATAATAAAAATGTAAAGTTAAATTTAAGAGTCTATAAAAAGTGTCATGGGCCAGGCAGATGACTCAGCGACTAAAAAACTCTTGGTGCACAAGCCCGAGAATCTGAATTCAATCCCCTGAATCCATATAAAAAGCTGGATAAAGGTCTACATCTGTAATTCCAATATTCCTATGGCAAGATGGGAAGCAGACATAAGAGACTTGCTCAGAAGTTTGTGGATCAGGTAACCTGAGTTTCTGTGAGAAATTACAGAAAGTTATCCTTTGACTTACACTCACACACACACACACACACACATTGTAGTACATGTGTGCAAAAGTGTCCTATTAATGAGAGTTTATTTGTAGTCCTAGCGATTTTTCCTCAAGGAGGATCTTGATATATCATGAACACAATGCTGTTACATTGAGAAAATACAAATTAATATTAATCTAAAAGTGATTTGGTTTAGAGAGGAAAAAGATTCATTTTTAGTTCTTTAGAACCACTATCTACTTTTTGAAAATTGTATTTACTTATTTGAGAGAGAGAGAGAGAGAGAGAGAGAGAGAGAGAGAGAGAGAATGCATGCATGGAATGGTGTGTGAGTGGAGGTCAGAGGACATCTTTAGAAAGTCAATTTTCTTCTTTCATCACTATGAGGACTTCCTGAGATCAAACTCAGGTCTTCAGGCTTGTGAATTTCACCTTATCAACTGATCTATTTCTCCTGACTCAAGAAATTTTTACTTTTAGCCAGTCCAGGTTGACTTTAAACTTAGGATGATCCTGTCTTGGCCTACTGAGTATTATGGAGAAAGTACTTATATTCGTTAACATTTCCTAAAGACATTTATTCCTAAAAGCCATAGAATTATGGCTTTTACACATATCCCATTAACAAGAGTAATTATTTATGGTCCTCAATGACTGCGACTCAAGAAAGTCTTGATAGCTTTTGGAATTAAATGACATCATTTCACAGAAAAACTAGCTGACACTTGATTTAAATCAAATCTACTGCCTTGATATTCTATACCAAGTACAACAGATCTTTCACTGGGTGTCAGGGAGCTGGCGAAAGCTCTCTTCTGGGATTAACTGAAACACATGCTCTGTGCTCCAGAATATCTTTATGCTGGGCTCTGACTCTTGCCAGACATTGTACTCAACGCTTTCCATTACTCCACTGAATAGAAGCATGGATATATAAATATTATCTTGGAGTGATAATATATAAAGTAATGTTTTTCAAAGATAAGGCCCTTCATCATTCCTTGGGAGACTTTCAGATATGGGAGGAAGTCTGTTAAATACTCAACACTAGCTTAACTTTCTTAGATAAAAATGAAGTTTTATATTATTCCACATTTTGTGTGTGTATATATGTGCGTGCATGCGTGTGTTTAGCATGTGTATGGTTGTACATGTATGTGTTGGGGTGTGTATTAGAGGACCCTTGAGTATATGTGTCTATAAAGGCCCAAGGGTGACATTGAGAATTGTTGCAGTTTGCCTGCATGGTTGCTGATAAATGACCATCAAATGGCTTAAGTGAAAAAGAGGTTTATTCTCTCTTTTGATTCCTGGTTACAGTTCTCAGTCCAGCTTGACAGGAGAGTTCATGCCAACACCAAGACTGAGGGAACTAGCCACACCATCTCTACGTAATGGCTGAGAGAGGAATGATCCTTACTTCCCAGATCAGCATGTCTGGCCAAGTATACAAAAGGACGCTGACTATGTCAACCAGATGTCTGTATTTTATTCCAGGGCCTAGTCTCCCCGCCATGGACTGGGCCTTCCCCATCAGCTAGACAATCTCCTGCAGGTTTGCTCTGGGCCTAACTCAACCACTGATTCTCTACAAATGTGCCCAGAGCGCAAACCCTCAACAGTCAAGTTGACACCTGTGTCTAACTATGACAAGAATCAACCTGAGTTACTCTAGCTCCTTACTATTTTGCTCTGGGGTTTCCCAGACTCTGCCTTGCAGGGCCGCGCTACAGGCCACTACCATGTCCTCCAGGCTTTTTTTTTTATGTTGTGTGCCATTTTCTTTTTTTATTTAATTTTTCCACTCATACAAACTTGATAGATACCCCATTCCCCTTCCTCCCTTCACCCTTCCCTGGATCCTCTTGCTCCCTTCCCCCTTTACCCTTCCTTTCCCCTCCTCCCATCCCTTCTCTCAGTGCCCCCTCCCCCCTCATTCCTGGAGCATCCTTTAGTGTGCATGTCAAACTTCCCTCTGGGTCCTGCTCTCTGATGAGGTGTAAGGACTCAGTGGCATTGCCCAGAGCTCTTTCCTGTGTTTGTTTTTTTTTAATTTTTATTATTATTATTATTTATTCAACTGTGTGCATATGCGTGTGTGTGTGTGTGTGTGTGTGTGTGTGTGTGTGTGTGTGTGTGTAGAACCACGGACGAATTCGCGAACCACCATGGACGCTTCCACCTCCTTCTGTCCCGGGATTCACAGGCTCCGCCCTACCAGGACCACAAGCGCAAGCCGCCCCCACTTCCGCCTGGCGTCTATACGTGGGATCTGGGATCCGAACTCAGGACCTTCTGCCTGCAAGGCGGAGGCTTAACCCCTGAGCCACCTCTCCAGCCCCCCTGTGTTTGTTTTTAATGTGGGATCTGGGAATTTGAACTTAGGTCATTTTGCTTGGGAGACAAAAACTTTTTCCCTGAGCCATTTCCCCATCCCCTTGTTCTCCTTTTCCTCATAACTTGCTCTGTATATTATAAAGTAGTAAACTAGAAGAATTGGGTATTTATGTTCACATTAAGAAGATTTAAGAATAAGGTGAAACCTAGAAAAATAAAGGGGAAAAATGATCCAAGATACTTTAAGTGTTGGCTAGGCCATTACTGTGGTCTCTCTGGCAGATTTGGCATGCAAAGTAGGTCATGTACCCTCGTCAGGATCTCAGTGTGCCGCCCTTCCACGGAGAGCAACAGTGCAGCTCTTTGCCAGGACTCCTTTCTTGTCTCTCTCCACTGCTGACTTCCAGGAGGGAGATGCTGTGGAACTTTGTTCACCTTACTGTTCGTCACTAACCATTTGATGAAAACCTTAGGAACAAATGAAGTATCTAGATGAGCTTTGGAGCTGTGGATCTGTGGGTGAGCAGACCATGTTTCCCTATTCTCCCAGAACTGGGGTTCACGAAAGTTAGTCTAATTCCCCCTGTGTTGGATGTGGCCAAGGAGCAATGTCTTTTTCACCTTCCATCTTCCTTTCCAAGGCTAGTGCTTCGTCCCTTGGTGCTCCTGGCCTGCTGTGCTTCAGCTGATCTCTCCGGTCCCCTCTTTCTGCTCCGCTGTCTCACACTCATCTGCAAGACTAAATCTTAAGCAATCTGCATAGTGTCTTTGCGATGACTGTGGTTCTTGACCAAAAGTTAGACAACCAGCCAGTCAGAACATACTGAGAATGCTTGCAGAAAAACAGTTAAAGAAAAATCATTTGAGTGAAAGATAGAAGTTGAATATGTTTTGATTTGATTTGGCCAAGATAATATGCTATTAAATTATCCAGCCATACTTATTGCCATAAGATCATTCTTTGTGGTGGCTAAATCTAGAAGAAATCTGTAATAAATAGACATCCTTAAATAAAATCAGCTGCCCTATAATTTTTATTGGCTTCAACAAGAGGATAACGTAAATGGTATTTTGTTTCTGTCCTAACACAGTCATTAAGGCAAAATAGTCAAACATTATAGTTCCTCCTAATTATGTAATTGGCATTCTGTAAACCCATTTCCTCTCTGAGAGTTGAAGAAGGGACTGTCATTTGATAGCAGTTTCAGCAATGTCATTTGTATGTTAAAAAAGCATCGTTTTGTGTCATCCAAAGTGCATTTATCCTTCAGTGCTCACAAATTTTAATCCTCTTTGTGGAATGCAAGAATTTGATCCCAAGAAGAAAATTATTTAATATGTCTTTTTAGAATAATTTTCACAGATAACTTATTTGCACATTCAAAAAAGTCAGTGGACATCCTTTGAGGTTAGGAAAGTTGCTGAGATGCACAATGGAGTCTTTGTTTAGATATTTCTCCTTTCCATCATCCTTGACTTTATGTAGAAGTTCTCAATTGCAGATCTATTTCCTTGAATTCAGTTAAAATCGAGAGGTTCTTAGGGCCATCTGTAATCAAACAGGTGGGACAAGTCACACATTTAAGGTAACAGCACACTTAGGAGCTTGCTCATAGTTGTGACAGCAGAGTCCCTTCTCTTTAAGTCTTGGATGTGGCTTTGATGTAGTGGAGCCAAGAACTTTGACTGTGTGACACTAGGAAAGATCTTTAAAATCTCTGTGACTGAGCTGGGAACATAACTCAGGGATTAAAGCCTTTTCTTTACAAACAAAAGGACCTGAATTCAAATCTACATTAAAATAAATGCAGGGAGGCATAGCCTGAGAAAGCCAAGCAATAAGGAAGTAGAACAATCCAGGATGATTTCCTTGGGGCTCCATGGGCGCACACACTCAAGCGTCTTCTTCTATGCACAGACACATACGTGCACACATGGAAAAAAAAATTACCTCTGTGATTCAGCGCTTACTCTACAAAGAGATAAATGCTTACAGGAATGTTTTTTGAGTTTCCTTTAAATTATGTAGCAGCCATGGAGGTCTGATTTTGTGGGCTTCCTTGTGATTGATGAGGATGCTTTGAAATAGAAGACAGATGAAGAAGGAGTAAAGCAGTGAAGTAAGAGAAGCTGTAAAGTGGAGAGTGTGTGGGAAGACCAGAGGATGGCTCATCGTGGCCAGCAGTCTGGTCTCCTCCCCCTGCCTCCGTTTCCGATAACTCTCTCCCTGATACACTCTGAATGATCTCACACCAAGAGGAACATCTGAGTGTGGGCTGAAAAGGAAGGGGGTGATATTTTTCTGGCAGAGAATGCCAAGCGGACTCCTCCGAAATGCGTTAGTTACTTAAGCGGTAGTTAAAGTGATGGAACATTAGGTCAGAGGGGTGGCAGCTCAGACCGGCAAAATGCCTGCTAATTCAGTTTTCCTACAGGATCATCTGAGGCAAAAGCCAACCAGGAGAAGATAAGAAAATCCTAAGGTTTAGTTGCATCATTTATATGGCTAACATATGTCACGTCCTTAAAACATATGCCTCTCCTTAAAAAGTTACTGAGAGAACTTTTTTTTTTCTTTTCTAAATTTGTATCCTAATCATTTTTTTTAGTGAGTATATGCGTTGATAAGATTACCTCTGATAATCTCAAATAAAACTTTGGCTCATCTCCTCTACACTACATAGTGTGATGTATGTCTTTATTTCAGTGCTTCAACATGGCGATGCCTCTTGTGGATATAAGCTGCATCTGATTTATTAAGTTTCCCCACAAAGGAAATGACTCTAGATCCAGGGCAGGCAGGGTATGTACTAGCAGCAAGAGGTGAGAAAGTACAGGCTCATCCTTAGATGCTTATAGCTGGTGGGAACTCAGGAGAGAAAATATATGTGATATCAAGTGATCTCGATAGATACTTTAGTAGATGCTGACTCAGGGGATCATAATCAGTCCCCAAATATGGGTTGTAAGGACCCCCCAAAAGAAAGTGGTCATAGAGTAGTTTGACTTACAATCACAGAACTGGGCCTTTCCCAGCTCCTAGAAACTTTTGTCCAGCCTCAGAAATGTTGCATCAGGGGATCAATTTTCTCCTTAATCTGAGGAAATGACTATGCCTTATGGGCCTATGCAAATGCACATGGAGTAAGAATTTGAAAACTTCAACAGCAGCTTGTAAATCGCTACCCCGCGCCCCTTACACATGTATACCTGCTGCCTTTTAAGCTGTATGAAGGGGATTCTGGACGTAACTTTAGTCTTTGCCTTTGCAGAGTATAAGTACTTTTGTTTATGTCAGATAATTTCCCATATATCTGCGATAGATAAAAGATGGCTTAAAATACATGTCTCCTTTAAAAAAATTCTTATTTTTGTGTGCATATGATGTGTATATGTATATGTGTGTATATATGTATGTGTGTATGAGTGTGTGTGTGTGTGTGTGTGTGTGTGTGTGTGTGTGTGTGTATAAGAGGGCACTAGAATGTGTATGCCAAGGCTGACACGTGGAGGTCAGGAGACAATTTTATGGAGTCAGTTCCCTCCATCCACCTTTTACGTGAGGTCTGGGGATAGAATTCAAGTCATTGGGACTGAATGGTATTGCAGACACTCTTATTTGGTTGTGAGAGAGTACTCATACATAGCTTAGTGGATGTAGTGTGTTTATTTGGTTTATGATTCCAGAGAAGTTATAGTCCATTATGGAAGGAATTGCACAGTCGAAGGCATGATTAGAGGCAGAAGCAGAAAGATGGCTTAGGTCACGGCATCCATCAGGAGGCAGAGAGATCAAGAGTGAGGAAGGGAACCTGGACACGCCTCCAACCCTCAAGGTGCACCCCTGTGTTGTGCTTTTCTCCAGCAAGGCTCCACCTCCTGAAGGTGCCACATTCTTCCCAAACATTATCATCAGCTAAGCATCCAAACACATGAATCTTACAGGGTGTGTGGGGGGAATTCACATTCAAACTATGGCACAGGGCAAGCACTTTCAGTCACTAAGCCATCTCACTGGTGTTTGCTATGCCTGTTAATGAGAGATGGATTCTGCATCCTTTTCTATAGAATCAGGTGAGGATTCGTGATCACTCAGCCAATAGAAAGGTCCAGGAGACAAGGAAAAGTGCAAAGAACACAGACCAGTGAAAGGCATGTGTGGAACTGGGTGCCCATTACTTCCTTTTCACTTACTTCAGAAAGGTTTAGTTTTGCTCAAGGTTTTAGGAATGTCAATCCTCCATGGTAGAACGGAGCAGGTACATCGTGGTGAGCCAGGGAGCAGAGAAAAAAGAGTGTGGGCTCTCGGTTGACTTTTTCCTTTCCCCTTCTGGGATTGCAGCCTTTGGAAAGGTGTCATTCACATTCAGGGTGACCAGGTACACAATCAGTGAGCATATTTAGGTAGTGAAATTAGTGCTACACACAATAGAGAAATTGATGGCTGAGCAATGTCCTTCTAGAACTGGTTTGGTAGTATTTTCTCCTAGCAGTAGTGTCTTTCCCTTCCCCAATCTCCAGAGTTCCACACCTGAAGCAATAGAAGTTGTTTTTTTTAAATTTAATTTTCACTTTTCTTTATGGATAAATTTTGTTCTTTGACAATTTCATACTGTATACAAACATTCTGTTTATTTCTCTCTGCTCCGTGTCTCTTTCTTTCTGCCTATAGTCTCCCCCTCCCTTCAAGTCTTCCTTTCATATCCATGTTGTGTTGTGTTTCACGTAACTGAGCTCCATCAGGAACGCCTGTGTGATTCTGGGGTTGGAATCTCTTCTAGAAGCATTTAGTAGCTCTAGAAGCACACAACTGGATTTTTTCTCTCTGTCCCCCTGAACCTATTGTTTGCCCATTACTCATCAGTACCTTCTTGGGCCTCTGCCTGAGTTCCTCCTTGGTTCATGGCTGGTCATTGGCCATGTAGATCCCCTCTGGTTTAGTGACAGCAACACCTCTGTTGTGTGTTCATGATGGCCATGGCTGCGTTGCTTTGAGAGAATAGCATTTCACAACACTTTTCCATGGAAAAGTAGTTATTTCATTTGACTATCTCTTATGGTGCCTTACATTTTCTCACTAATCTTTCAAAATGAATCTGTAGAGAAGATATTATTTTTACTAAGGAAGATAAAACTCAGGATTGTCTAAGATGATAAGTGGTCACACAGTAGCAAGCTGGGGACTGGGATCAGATCCCAGTCCTGTCTGGCTCTTTCCACAGCAAAGCACTGTGCTTATTCCAACCTCTGTTTTTCTAGACTGTTCACAGTCATCTGCTCACGAATCTTTCTCCTACTGCACACTGTACAACAGAGTTTCCATTGACTGTGATCTCTGTAGTATCCATCACTGTGTCCTGTGCTCAATAAATGTTCATTGAATGATGATGGCCTATAGGATGATTTCTAGAAAATCAACCTGCAGGGAAAACGACTTTCCTGTGAAACACTAATAAATCCTGAAGCCCTCGGAAATCCAGATTTTGCAGTCCCTGTCTCCTCTGTCCTGCGAATGTTGGCCCTTAACTGTTGATCATCTGGCCTGTCTATGCAGGATCTCCATCAGACAATGCCTCGTCTAGTTTACTGGAGCTAATACTGTTGTCTGCATTTGCTGCGGAGGCAGCTCTTCCTGAGTAAAAGAACTGATGGTAAGCAATTGTGAACTTTGTCACCTGTGTCCTTCTTTCACTCTGAAAGTCATGGAATCAAGAACGTAGGGCTGATCCTTAAAAGCGAAAGAGGTGAGGGAGTTAGACAAAGCAGGGGATTGGAAGGCAGGAAGATACCCAAGAGGGTTGACTTGCAATCTGCCGGTGCCGCATCCTTATTTCCTCTGAAGGAGGATTTTCTCTGGATCCTCTCCCACTGCCGACACTGTTCTTTTTGACACTTTTTTTGTCCAGACTCAACCACTTTTGCCTATAGGACTCAGTTAAATATTTCAGAGAAATATTTCAGAGTTAAATATTTCATAGAACAATCTGACTGTTTTGTAAAAGCAGAGCTGATAGAAGGGATTTCCAAATTGAGCAAGTCAAATGAATCGTCAGCAGAGAGCTTAAACCTACCAAAGGATGGGAGATAGCTTACAAAAAGCACCCAGAGTGTTTTCATGGAGAAGGGACCTGGCTGTGCATCTAGAGAACCACTGTTGGGATCTAGCTAATTTTATCTGTGAGAAAGAGGGAGAGAGGGAGAGAGAGAGAGAGAGAGAGAGAGAGAGAGAGAGAGAGAAAGAGAGCGAGAGAGAGAGAGAGAGAGAGAGAGGATGAGTTCCCACTAAGGGTCATGATATTTGTTAATCTATATGGTAAAAGTATAATAGATATGGATTTTGTGATATGAAGATTTTTAACTATCTTTCAATATAATTTTCTGAGACAGTAAGGTATGATTTAAAACAGACAAACAGACAAACAAACCAAAAATAACAAACAAACAACTGGAATAGGGTTACAGAGGTGGCTCAGTGGTTAAAATATTTGCCACACAAGGAAAAGGACAGAGTTTGGATCGCCAGATTCCACAAAAATGCCAGATAGATATGCAGCCTTTCTGTGATTCCAGACTCAGAAGGCAGAGACTGAGAATCTGCAGAGCAGGCTTGCTAACCAGACTAGTCCTATTAGTAAGCTTGGACTTCATTAAAGACCTTGTCTCAAAAACAAAACAAAACAAAATAAAACAATGTGGAACAGTGATCAAGGATGATTTTTGAAATCAACTGTGAGTTTGTACACACACACACACACACACACACACACACACACACACACACACACTTGCATGCACCAATATACACAGAAGTAGAAAAAGAAAAAAGATACTATAGATCTATTTAAGTCAAGTCACCCAACTCCTGAGGGCCTCTGATGGGGAGATGCTCTTTCACTGGCTGTCTAAATCCTGTACTCCCATCAGTAACATGCTGGCCTAGTCTGCTGTCTGAGGAATGTGTTTGAAAGTCAAGAGGAAAATGCAGATCTTCCACCACTTGTATTATATTTCTTTCTTTGCATGTCTGTCATCTTATTGGAATATTCGGCAGAATTAGGTCAGTTATGGTTTCTGTTAGCAATGCAGCTCTTGTGTTGTACACAAATCATACAATGTTTTCAATTATCTTTGCTTTTTAACGTTGATCTGAAACCAAATCCTTAACTATGCATGGCTTAGAGGTGTTTCTCTCCCCCAACCTCTGCCTTTTGTTTTGACTTCTTTCTGGGGTGAAAATGAAACCTAGTCTTGCAACAGCAAGACAGGATAACATATTTTAGATTTATAAACAGCTTTAAAGTCCTGGATTAAGAAGGGAAAATGTGGATAATTACTAAATATACAGCTGTAAATGGAAAATTTTAGAGTAATTAATCTGGTGATCTAATGCTTTTCTTCTTGGAGAGTGATGCTTCTTTCTGGACTTAGAGCTGTAGCGAGGACCTTTTTGGAAATCCTAGTGGTGGGTCTTATGCTAAGAGCTGTAAATTTTTTTTTTAATGTTGAGCTGTGTTCGGTTTCCAAGAGCAAGGAATGAATTGGAAAGGATTTCCTAGGGCCTCTCATGGTTGGCAGAGGGAGAACCTGGGAGACACACCAAGTATCAGAAAGATAGAACTGGTTTTCTTCCTTCTTTTTCTTCCTTCCTTCTTCCCTGCCTCCCTCCCTCCCTCCCTCCCTCCCTCCCTCCCTCCTTCCCTCCTTCCCTCTCTCTCCCTCCCTTCCTCCCTCCTTCCTCCTTCCTTCTCTCTTTCCTTCCTTCCTTCCTCCCTCCCTCCCTTCCTTCTTCCCTCCCTCCTTTCCTCCTTCCTTCCTTCCTTCCTTCCTTCCTTCCTTCCTTCCTTCCTTCCTTCCTTCTTCCTTCCTTCCTTCCTTCCTTCCTTCCTTCCTTCCTTCCTTCCTTCCTATCTCCCTTTTTTCCTCTCTCCCTTCCTTTTTTCCTCCTCCCTCCTTCTCTTCCTCTCCTTTTCTCTCTTCTTTCATTTTTGATTGCTAATGAATGTAGTGTCACAAAAAAAGAAGTTTTAAAAAGCCTTTGACCTCTTTTGACCTTGAAAAATAGGATGGTCTTTCTTGGCCTCGTTTATCAGGTGCTAGGTCTACCTAACCATTCTGCTGTGCCTCAGGACAGGATGTGAATGACCGCTGAAGCCTCTCAGACCTGCAGCAGTGAGCATAGATGAGAAACCTTCAGTGAGATATTTAGTGGCACATGAAGGACCTGATCTTGGCTGTGTTCTTGCTGTAGAAGATTCTTGAAAGACTGAGGGCTGAGGGAAGGAAATAGACAGTTTTCTTTGAGCACTTCTCAATTTTCTTTTCCTTCTTCACTAAAATATTTCTTGAATAGTTCTTAGGTATTGGGAGCTATCAGAAGATGTAGGGCGTGGTTAAGAAAAAAAAGTATAGGAGCTTTTGTTCTCAAGAAACCTGTGATCTGGTGACGGAAGCAGATATGCAAGCAACGTATTATTATACAGTCCACTGGAGGTATACAGTCGTGGACTGAGTTGCATCCAAACAAAAAGATATGTTCAGTCTCTACTTTCCTATTCCTGTGAACGTGAAGTTAAGACTTTGCAGGGATAATTAAGGTCGAATGTCTTAAAGTTGAGATCGCTCTGAATTTAGGGTGGGGGCTAGACCACTGACTGTGTCCTTGTAATAAAAAGAAGGAAAACTTGAGATACAGAAAATAAGCCATGTGATGGGACAGGTATTGGAGTAGCACAGTCCCAAACAGGAGGCTACTAAAGTTGTCAACAGCCATAAGAAGCGAGAATTCAACCGAGTCTACACACTACAGGCATGCCCATGTAATCCCAGCACTCAAGATGCCGAGGCAGGATGCTAGCCTATGCCCCACTATAAGACCTATTCTCAAGCCAATAGGCAGCAAAACACACAGTGAAGCTGGGATTTGGCAAGGAAAGATTTTTTTCTCCAGGGTTTTGGGAATGAACCAGCCTCACTGACCCATTGATTTTGGACTACTGACTGCCAGAATGTGTGGAAGGACACAGTTGTGTTATGTTAAGCCAGCTAGTCTGTTAATAAAAATACTTTGTGCAAAATGCTGTGTGGGATGGAACAAGCTGTGTTGCCTAAGGTTCAGAGAAAGCTTCTCTGGATGCTGGAGCTGAAGGATAGTCCTACTAGAAGAATGGTTGAGTTTTATAGGATGTGAAAGAACAACATGGCAAATTTAAAGTTTGTAAACATGAGGTTTCCATGACATGTGAAATCCAGGGTCCCTGGAGTACAGGACATGATGTAAAGAATGAGAGACCATGGAATAAGTTGGAATGGAACTGTGACAGTTTTGCATAGCTCTCTAGGAAGAACTCAACTTTTCTATAGGTCATCTGTCTTTAGCTTCTATGTTACAATGCAGTTTTCCTGTAAGCTATGTTGTAATTTATTATAAAGAGTAAAATACTTGAGTTTTCTAAAATGATTAGTGTTGTTCTAAAGAGTAAAAAGTTTGCACTTATTCTAGTAAGTAAAATTATCCTTACTTGTATTTCGATGTGTTCCTTCATCTGGAAAGAAAAGGGCAAGGTTATGACAAATCGTGAAGAATTGAGATGCACTGTGCGGATGAACATCTGTTTTATATGTGGGAGGTGGCTGAGACTCCCTGCTTGGGCAATAGCAATCCAAGAGAAACTTGGAATTTGAATAGCGAGGAGATGATTTTGAATTTTCAGGGCAACTTTGAAGGCAATGTGGAGAATTAAGTGAAACAGAAATATAGTCCGAGGGAGCTCCTATGAATCAGTGGCTGTTGTGAATTTAGACAGTGGTCAAAGAAACTGGTCACTCGACTTAGGGACTGTGTTAAATGTAAGTGACTTTGAGGATGGAAAAGTGAGATGTGTTCAAGAAAGCTCCCTGAGATAGAAATAGCATCACTGTAGTAGACATGAATTAATGAATAAATCAGACAGAAATTTCTTGCTTTCCTCGGGGAACATTGAGGAAGAGGAGGAGGTAAGACTTTAAGAGCCTGAAGGGATCAGACATTATCTTCTGGACATGACACTGTTTCTATGAACTCACGGCAGCTATGTGTGTGGACTTCCACATGATCTGCAGAGGATTTGATTTATTAACATTTTACCATGGCAGGGGAAAGATCTCAAAAGGATCCATACCTCCCTCAAGGACTACCAAGGGTTAATCTTGGTGGGAGTTGGGTAAGGAAGATACTTTCCTCAAGTTATACCCACTGATATATGATTCATGTTCTAACAAGTGCTCAGGCACAGGCCATCAAAGACTCGGATGAATCTCACTAGGTCACATAACACAAAATAAAACAAAACAAAAACATGAAAACAGGATGAGACTAGTAGGGAATAAGAAAGGTTACAAAGGAGAAGAAAGGGGGATGGAAATGAAGATTAAAGTATGAAAATAATATAAATTCACTGTATTTATGTATGAAACCATAAAAATAAAAAATTCCCCTCCCCAAAGATTCTTGCCTTTTATGAATTATATTTAGTGAGAAGAATAAAAAATATATGTTAGGTGTGTTAGTATTCTCTGGGGTGATACGTGTTTGAGGTGAAATTAAAATAGCTGTTTGGCTGGGACTTTAACACTTCCTGGAAATGAGAAGAATGTGATTATTTTTCTCCAAAGATAGAATTGTTCAGTTAGAATGCCCTGTGCCATACACTGCTCTAAATTTTGTTCACATATTTAATTATCCTTTGACATAGATTGCCTACGATTTTGTTACAAATGAGGAAATGGAGATTTAGAAGCTCAGTAATCTGCTCACATTCATGCAGTTGGCTGGTGGAAAATCGTGACTCTGACTTTCAGAAGAAACTCTGCTCCTGCTTCCTGCTTCTCCACAATTGTGAGTTCTGATCTTGACAATTTTCCCAACTTCTGTCACTCATGTTTTTCCCTCTCTCCCTTCTTTTATTTTTTTCCATATGAGAGACTTCCATCTATACCACACACAATGAAACTAGTGATGGTCAGGTGGACACACATTCAGAAAATAATTTTACTTTCCAGTGCCCAACCAGTAGCATTTCAAGGCCTGGATCATGATGAATGTTTTCATCTGCATTCTGGACTCCATCCCCTCCTGGGAAGGGTCTCCCTCTCTCAGTTACCTTTTTAAGGAGGAAGAGATGACCGAAGAAAAAGGCAGTGGTCTGGAAAGAGGTGCTTCAAATGGGGCATGACTCAGAAATGTGGTAGCTTCCTGAAGAGAATGCCCTGCTGGAGCCCTTCTGCTGTGTGCACAGCAGTCTTGGGCTGCAAGAACCAAGACCAAGTGCTTGAGCAAGTCACCCTTGAATTAACATTCTCCTCTCTTGTAAATGCCAAACAAAACAAAATACAAGAAAACAAAAAGTCTACCCTCAAAGTTGACTCTTGTGACTATCAATTTTTCCCCCCAACTGTTTGTACCTAGCTTGAATGAAATTGCTTTTGCATAGGTTACCAATGATTGTTTTGTTGAAAGATATTTGGCCAATCCTAGGGTACATTTACTCTACATTTACGACGTACAATGTGATGCTTGGGTTCATGCATGAATTGTGAGGTATTCAACAAGAATGCACTGCATGATCAGCACAACCACAGAAGAATTTTTAAGGGCACTCACTGTAAGACATATTAATCTGCATTATTTAATTTTCACCATATTCATATTTTTGTTGCTTATTTTTTCTATCTTTTCCTTTCCTTTCTTGAAAACATTTCTATTAGAAAAACTTTGCATCTCTTATCTCCCTCTCATATTGGTCATTGCTTCTACTCCTTACAGATAGATTCCCCCTTTTTTATTTGGATCCTCTCAGTTATCTAGAATTGAATGTGTGCCCAAGACTTGGAAACTGTCAGTGTAGCCTGGTAGGTTCACCATTCGGGATATAACTGAAAATGGAGACTCCCCTTCTCTCAGTCTATTAGCAGCCAGTAGTTCAGTGGGGGGAAGTGGGTAGAGCCTGATGGGCTTCAATCCCCATATTGATGATGGCTTATTCCAGTACTGCATAGGACAGTGCAGATAAACACAACTGCTTTGAGTCTGGGATCTCAGTGCCTGTATCATGCTCAGAAGATGGCACCCTGTGGCCCTTCTTCCTGTCTTCTGGTTCTTAATTATATCCACCCACTCTTTAATGGTATTCTATGACTTTAAAAGAGTGATATAAATGTCTTGGTTGGGTTGCTTAAGAGAGTCAAGTCTACAGTATATTCGTTGCCAAGAAAGGCTTCTCTGATTTAGGCTGTGAGTAACATTTATCTATGGGTATAAATATAGATATATAGAATGTGGTATATAGTGCTATGTCAATTTAGCTAAGGAGCAGAAGTAAGTTCCCTCACTCAGAGTCTATTACCTCCTCAAGCATGGGTGTTGCTGGGATTTATACTACCAGAAATTGATTGCTTTGTGTGGTGTGGGCCATCAATGTAACCAGAGATATATTACCTTCATGACAATCAAGTCACTATTGCACAAGTCAGTTCACCTTTTGCCTGACAAGTTGGTGGTGTGACAGGATCCACAGACCTTTGATGTCTTTTCTCCCCCAATGGCATTCATCATAGCACCTTCTTGCACTATGAATGCTAGCCAGGGAAGGAGTTTCCAGTTGAGTTCCAGCTTGATTTCTCTTTATCTCGTAACCAAGGTATGTTCAGCAGGAGGGTTTTATTATTATTATTATTATTTTATTATTTATTCAATTGTGCGTGTGTGCATATGTATGTGCACACGCGTGTGTGTGTATGTGTGTGTGTGTGTGTAGAACCACGGACGAATTCGGGAATCACCATGGACGCCTCCACCTCCTTCTTGTTTACTCTGTCCCGGGATTCACAGGCTCCGCCCTACCAGGACCAGAAGCACAGGCTGCCCCTACTTCTGCCTGGTGTCTATACATGGGATCTGGGATCCGAACTCAGGACCTTCCACCTGCAAGGCAGAGGCTTAACCCCTGAGCCACCTCTCCAGCCCGGGTTTTATTATTTAATTATGATGTACAACTAAGAAGAATGACAAGAACCTATATTGTTTGGGAGGGGGGGCTCTGGAGTCACCCTGACTAACCCCTCCTATGAAGGTCTCTATTATAGATTGAAGGTGAGTTGCCTTCCATAGGTTCATGTGATCGAATATTTTGCTGATGTTAATGTTTGGGAAGGTTTTTGCACCTTTGAGAGACAGAGCCTTTCTGGAGGAAGACACATCACAGGGAGTGGGCCTAGAGGTTGGGTAGCCTACCCCTTCCTCTCCTATGCTCTTGAGTTCTCTGCCTACATAAATACCCATTTTCTCCTTTTCTGCTTAAGTTAGAGTGTTGTTTCACAGCAAAAGAGAGAGTGCAGTAGAAATTGGTGCTGAGTGTGGGGTGATGTTGTGAGACTGAGAATTTGATACCAAGGAGTATGGTTAATGCTATCAGGTGACTGTTGGGCTTTTGGAATTGTTTTAGTGGAGAAATGTAGAAAACTTTGGAATTTTGGACCAGGAACGCCATTGTGTCTTGGAAAGAGACAGAACATCTTGGGCCATTCTAGTGAAAGCTTGGAAGAGAGCAATACTGATAAAAAAATCAGACTGTGGAGGCCCAGAGTATCATGTTCTAGAGAGGAATAAAGACTGGTTTGGGAACTGGGCTAGTGGCAATTTAAGTGATATTTGGCAATGTGTTTAGCTATTTGTCCATGCCCTGAAAGTTTCTTTGAAGTTGAGTTAAAATGTAACAGATTAATATGTCTGTTGGAGGAGATTTCAAGACAGATTAGCCTTGAATTTGTGTCATGGCTACTTTTCAGTGTTCTTATTCAGATCAAAGAAGAAAAAGAACAACAAATTAGACAGAAAGAAATAAAAATTGTGATGTCTGATGAGAAAAATGTATAGAAAACTGTAAGTGTTGAGCCAGGAGAATGCAGACAGAAAAATTGTGGTTATTAGTAAAGAATTACCCTCATCAAAGAGGCAGAGACTGCTGTTCACTGGAACAAAAGAAAAGGATATATCCTAAGAGAAAGATCTTCACCATCTGTAAGTATGCAAATGCTTCTGAAAGGAAAAGGCCTTTGCCAAGTGTGACTCCGCTCTCAGTCAGCTCTGCTTACCTTCCTTCATTTTATTTTGAGGCAAGGACTAGGCTGGCCTCAAACTCTGCCTCTCAAAAAATATGGTGGGAGGATTACAGGAGTGCATACAACAGGCAACTCAGATGAATCTTTCCTATGACGTTAAATACTTGGAAACAAATGAGGTTAGTTACTAGAGCGGCATAGAAGCCTGGATGGAGAACAATGCACACAGGCCACTAACACAGTGTTTTCTTTCAATCTGAACTCAAAATGTAGGAAATCCTGCAGAAATTGTCTTCAGCTAAGTGTCCGCCTATCTTGCTTCCAGGTGGCATATATGTTTTTGAGAAAATTATTTACCATATAAAATGGGTTTTGGGGGAGGGTACCCTATGAAGCTCGTATAGACTTGGACCTTGTCTACAAGGTGACTGCTCTGTGTGTGAAGCACTCACTGTTAACTCATTGAGGGAATGGTTTCTAGCACAAACACTTTGGAAATGAATGGAGCTTATTCTTTCAATAACTCTCTGTAGAAAACTCACTGTGTTCCAAGGTTCACAACTGGCTTTGCAATTTTAACTACTCAGTATGCATCATGTTTTCAATATTTAAGTTTTCAGAAAATCACACTCATGAATACCAAATTCCCAATCAACTAGTACACAAAACAAGAGTCCCTGACATACCGGGAATAGAACATATTATGGTTTGAATATGAGTTATCTCCCACAGACTTATGTGTTTGAATCTTAGTTGGTATTAATGTTTGCAAAGGTCTTGGCACCTTTAGAAGGTAGAGCCTTGTGGGGAAAGGTACATTACGGGGGATGGGCCTGGAGATTTTGGTAACCTCGCCCTGCTTCCTCTAATAGTCTGCTTTACAGTTGGTGTCATGCTCTCTCCTTCTTGAGGACTGGGGTGACCTGAATTGCTGCTGCCGACCATGTCTTTTCCACCATAATGGACTTTATCTCCCCTCTCAACCATGAGTCAAACAAATCTCCCTTTAGATAGGTGTATGAGTGCTGTCTCACAGCAGCAGAAAAGAGTAGCTGCAACAGAATACAACCACCTTAGTATCTCTTTTCTAAACTGACCTCTCCAGTTTGATTGACACACATTTTTTTATAGCAGATGTAAACATGTTTACATTGAGTCATTAGATTATACAATAACTGTAGTTACTCAAATCATGGTGTGTACATTCATAGCCACATATTTAGAAGTAAAAATTGTTGATAATTTATTATGTATTATTTATTCAATTGTGTGTGTGTGTGTGTGTGTGTGTGTGTGTGTGTGTAGAACCACGGACGAATTTGAGAACCACCATGGATGCCTCCACCTCCATGTTTACTCTGCCCCAGGATTCACAGGCTCTGCCCTACCAGGACCAGAAACGCGGGCCACCCCCGCTTCCGCCCGGCGTCTATACATGGGGTCTAGAATCTGAACTCAGGACCTTCCACCTGCAAGGCAGAGACTTAACCCCTGAGCCACTTCTCCAGCCCCAAAATTGTTGATAATTTATGTAGTTCTTCCTTCTTACACAGCTTAAATAATTTAATCAAAATATCTGTGACTTAATAGCAAGAAATGGATCCAACCTAAACATCCAACAGTTGACAGTTAATAAAAATGTGGTACATATATACAATGGAATACTATTTAGCTGTGAGTAAAAATGAACTAATGAAATTTGCTAGTAAGTGGAGAGAGCCAGAAGAAATGATACTGAATGAAATATGCAGAAAGACAGATGCTGTATGTTCTTCCTTATAAGTGGATCTTAACATTAAACATTTAGTTTGATGTAAGCAACAGAAACTCTTACAATACCAATACCCACAAACAAAAGAAAAGAGCACAGCACCCAAACAAGACACAGCCTATTGGAACAGAAGAGCAGTGAAATAGACAACGACAATCAACCAAAGTACAGTGTATTGGTAACCTTAAAATGCTCAGTCTAAATCAGGCCAACTAAACCTCTCCCCATCCTAAGGTTCAGGGAATCTTTCAGAAAGAAGCAGTAAAACTGTAAGAACCTAAAGGTGAGGAAGTAGACAGTCTGCCAAGTCATTCCACTAAAGATAGGGTTGTTACATCCAAGAACTTATTACAATGAGACTTATCCTTACCAGACCTCCACTATGACTGACATATCAACATTCCCCCATAGACTGAAAATGAACTCAGGAGAAATAATTACACACCTTAGGGGATAGGACTAGACAGGTAAAGGAGAGTATCCCTATCAGTGGGTCAACCCAAGAAAGGGTCACTTAATCTACTCCAGAGACCTGAGTCCATACTAATCCAGACAACCCAAAGGGAACTCCATGATCCATATAAGCAGAAAGGCAGGAGGGTGGGTAGGAGAAGGATGTATAGGTGAAAAGAGGGGAAGGTAGAAAAGGAAGGGGGAAGGAAGGGAGGAGGCCAGTGACAACCACCTATTATGTTTGTAATTAAGAATACTAAACATTAATTTAAAAAGAAAAATATATTTATGGTTTAATAGCAAATACCAGGGAAATCGTAGATTTGAAAAAGTCAGATTGAAGATAAAACACATCAAATATAGGTCGATAACTAGGTTGCAAAGTATTATTTATTATATAGTTAAGTAGAAAACCTGGCTTAAATTTCTTGGAGGCTGAAAAAAAATAAAAGTGGATAATCACTGTTCACAATTGATAAGCAAATATTTTCTGAGATAGATACTGTTATAAGTGGTGTATACACACATTTATATGTGTACGCAAACACACACACACAAACACACACACACAAACACACACACACAGAATCTTTGTCTTTAGGTTTTTAGAAGGAGCCTAACATTATTTCTGAGACAAGTGATTCTTTTCCAATACTTAATCATATCTTCCTCCAAGGTGGAAATTACATAGAGAATCCTGAAAGAAGAAGCAAAAAGAAGGCCAAGTCCTTGACAATTCTTTGCAAAAAGTTTAAAATTTCAATTTAAAAGTGTGATCCAGGAAACCAAGACAGTATGATCTGTATTTGGCTTATGACAACTGTGTTTAAATCTGTGCATTTAATACTGTTTCTATGTTTATGAAATACCTTATTTTATCCTTATGTGCTATACAAATACAAATACAACCCATATGTTTGGGTACATATGTGTGTGTGTCTGTGTGTGTGTGTCTGTGTGTGTGTCTGTGTGTGTGTGTGTGTGTGTGTGTGTTACAATCTAGTAATAAAGGAAGGATAAAAGGGAGGACTGATTCTTCATAGAAATGTATACTCACAGGGTATTAAGCAATTAGGGTTGAAATAGGGAACTTGTCTTAGACTGAAAAGTTTTGAAGGTGGTAGCTAATAGGCATATTAACCTAAAGGTGGCCAATAAATCTTGATAATACTTGCTTGATGTTATGTTGAAAAGTCTTGAAGCACAAATGACAAATGTTCTGTTCTAAGCAATCTTGTCTTTAAAATATGTTGGGATCATAATAAAAAATACTGAATGCAGAGAAACTCACATTCTGACCCAATATGCTTTTCATTATTTTATTATTTTTATTACATATGCATGCATGAGTGTATATGTATTTTGCATATGGGTGGGTGTACATGTGTGTGGGGGTGAGTATACAGAGAGAATTTGGTTATGTATGCCTGTGTTACAGTTCGCCTGCATGATTGCTGATAAATGACCATCAAAAGGCTTAAGGGAACAAGGGATTTCTTTTCTTTTTTTTTTTATTTCCACTCATACAAACTTAACAGGTACACCGATCCCCTCCCTCCCTCTAACCTCCCACCGCCCTGTACCCCCCTCCCCTCCCTCCCTCCCTCCTTCCCCATCCCCCAGTGCCTCCCCCTCCCATCTCCGGAGCATCTTTTAATGTGCATACCAAACTTTCTTCTAGGTCCTCCTCTCCAATGAGGTGCAAGGACCCAGTGGCATTTCCCAGAACCCTTTCCTGTGTTCCCCTTAAGCATAGGAACACTACTGGGGCTGTCAATCCCTTGCCTCCAAGGATCCTAGTGCCTTTAGCAAGTGCTAGACTTTGTGGGGTCAATAGTGTGTTGTAGATTGTGCAGGGCATGCAAAGTCCAATTATGATTGCTTCAGCCCTAACTTGTGTGGAGTATCTTGCATATCATTGCTCCTCCCATCTTTGTGCTATGGGATTTATTTTCTTACAACAGTCGGGTTACAGTTCATCCAGCTTGATGGGAAAGCATGCACCAACATCAGGGCTGAGGAAACCAGCCACACCATCTCTACATAATGGCTGAGAGAGGATTATCCTTATTTGCCAGATAACATATCTGGCCACATATACAAAAGGATGCCAACTCAACCAACTGTCTGAATTTTATTCCAGGGCCTAATCCCACCCACCATGAGCTGGGCCTTTCCCATCAACTAGACAATCTTTTGCAGGCCTGATCTGGGCCTAACTCAACCACTAATTTTCCAGAAATGTGCCCAGAGCTCAAACCTTCTACAGTTAAGTTGACACCTGTGCCTAACTATGACAGCCTGTAAAGATCCAAGGGTGATTTGGAGAACCATCTGGTATTGCTGTAAACTTTATTGTTTTGATCTTGGGTTTCCCAGGCTCTGCCTTCCAGGGCTGCTGTTATATCCACCTGTCATTTTTACATGGGATTTGGGTATCTGAACTCAGGTCTATTTGTTTATGAGGCAACATTTTTAACCCTTAAGCCATCTCCGTAGCCCCCAATATGCTTTTTATATCAGAAGCATAGGGTTTAAAGAGTTTTAGGTCTGTTCACACTTGCTTAGTCCACAGTGGTTTGAAATATCTTAAAATTTCACAAATTGGGCCTTGAGAGGTTTTTGGCTGCTTATGTGGAGGTTCAGTGTCAGGCCTTAATGTAGATGGTCCTAGTTCTGATTCTGTAAGATCATCTTAGGTCTAAATTCCTACATCCTTCTTATGTTCTTGCACTTTCCCTTGCACATCTATGAGGCATATGCCTCTATCTCACTCTTAGACAAGAGGAAACCTGGTACATGAAGTCTCTGGCAGAGGGGCTGCCACAGGCACAGGCTGTTGACTGCAGGGGGTGTATAAGCACAAGAGGCACAGGCAAGAACATCACCCTGCTTCATTTTCTACTGGACTGATTCTTTTGGCTTCAGTTGTATGACTGAATTTAAATGTGGGAGGATCTTGTGGGTGTGTGTGTATTCTACATGAAGAAAATTGTTTGATGATGCTATGAGATTTTTATTTCTTCAGTCAGGTCTGTGGTAATTCACATGGTCTAAAGCCATAACCATTACCTAATAAATGGCCCCGTGGAAATGCACCACTCAGATCACATCTTAGAATAACAGCTGCTGGTGTTCTGGCTGCAGAAGCAGGTGGGAGACCACCTAGGGGACCAGCTCAGAAAACCTCCCTCCAGTACTGGCAAGAGCTTTCCCCCGAGGTGCCCAAAAAGAACAGCAGTCAGGGTCACAACATCAAGATAGTGTGTTGATATGGTAACTTTCTGGAAACACTCGAGCTTATGCCAGAGAAACAAACAAAATAAACGAATAACTAAGAAGAATACAACTAGCCAAACCAAGGAATTCTATCTAAAACTAATATACAGGGGATATTTTGGAAGAACATTCTTATTTTTCTGCTATTGGATTACCCAGCTATGAAAAATCCCTGTGGATGAATGTAGGGAGAAAGCAGGATTGCTTTAAGCTGTTTTAGGAGAGCATTTAGTATGTGTTTTTACAAGAAAGCGCACGTAATATAAACTGCGTGTGTGCTTCAGGGAGGACTGCTTAAGAGTGGAAAACTGAGAGGCCATCAAACATGGAGGGAGGGCTTCAGCCAGGGAGGTCCAGGTTTTATTGCCTGAGAACTCCGCAAGCCTCTGCCAAGGGGGAAATGGGCTCCACCCTACCTGTTCAAAGCAAAGCCAACAAAGCAAAGGACAAGAGCAGGAATGATTGGGAAATGCCTGTTCGACATGCAAAACAGCACGAGTGTGCTGCTGTCTTTCAAGCCAGGCCCCACTCTCAGTTCAGAGAGACCAGCAACGTCAAATTCACATTGGAGGGAGAGACATTATCCCTTGTAATTTTTTTTAATTGGCTTACATTTGCTTACTCTCACATCCATTCAGAAGGTATTTGCATAAATCACTACATGTGAAGGCAACGCATCTAAGAATTCTGGTTAACTTTATAGTTTAGTGGAATGTGGTTTTCTGTTTTCTGCTGCAACTGAACATGGGCCAGGAGAAGTGGGAGAAAGCAGCAGCTGCCTGGCTGTGTTACAGAGATCCGGAGACCTTTAGGAATCACATCATGATCTGAAGGTTGTCTGTTAGGAAATATGTGAGGTATGAGAAGTTGAGGAGTGACTCTGACAATGTGTGGGGAATGAGTGGGAGCCAAGGAATAAAGAGAAACTGATGTGAAGGAGAGTTTGAAGAAATACAACTTTATTAGGGTTAAAGGCTGGCAGGAGAGCACCCGAACAGAGATAACTTAGAATCAGAGAGGACAGGGAGAACAAGAAAGAGAAGCAGGGCAGAGGGTCTCAGAGCACAGAGAGCCAGGAGGGAGAGAAGGCAGGGAGCCAGAGAGAGAGAGAGAGAGAGAGAGAGAGAGAGAGAGAGCGCTCTAGGCAGGGCTTTTATTGCCTCAGATGTTAGGGGGTGCCTATGTGAAGGTGGTAATAGTGGGGACAGTGTGGGTGGAGAGAAGGCTTCATGAGAGTTGCCATAGAAGCCAGGCAGTGGGAGTGGGGGTGGGGCCATACAGCTAAGGATTCATTTTTCATTGCCTTCAGTGTCCAGGCCTAAAATGGGCACCTCTGCCCTGGGAAAGACAGCTGGGAAGGGTGTCTTCCTTGTGGAATCTAATAACTGGGGGAGACTAGGAGAGCTTTTGTTAGAGGGTTTGAGTGCTTTTTGAAAAGAAGAGACAAACAGCCCTGCAGTTTATTTTCCATGAACTTGACATCTGTGAATAAAATGCTATAGTTCAGTATCAAGATAGCGACAACTACACTGATTAAAACTGAATGACACTATCCTGACTCTCCTTGGAGACCCGGCATCATCTGATGAAGCAGGTTGAATCCAGCAAGCGAGTCTGAGCAGCTCTTAGTTTAGCCCCCTGCTCTTAAGTTTGGATGTGTGGGACAAGGTAAGAGGCATATTATGAACAGAAACGTAGAAAGCCAAAGAGATATTCTATGTCTCTTTTCTATAGGAACGACTTAGGTATGATCTAGCAAAACAGAGAAGTCACCTTTCTGTAACTGCAAAGGATTCTTACTTAGACTTTTAAAATAATAAACTTTATTTTTAGGACCGTTTTAGGTTTACAGAAGAACTGAGGAAAGAACAGAGAGATTTTTAGTATTCCTTCAATTCCCACACATGCACAGCCAAACCCATTATTAGTATCTTCCAAGGGCTACATATGACAATACATATACTCAGGAGGTAGAAGCAGGAAGCTCTTGAGTTCAAGGTGAGAATCTTTCTCAATTGGTCAGTCAATCAGCAGTTGGTAAAAAAAATCTGTAGAGTGTGGATGCAGTTCAATGGTAGGGCACTCACATGTTAGAGACACTGTGTTGGATATGGAAATAACAAGTTGGAACTGGTCTATAATCTTCCTTTTAGCAGGCCAGCTTTCACAGTACCAGAAAACGTTATGCAAGCTGCTGGGGAAGAAAAGCAACCAACAGTCTCATCAATCTATGAAAGCTATGAGCTATAAGAACCTGGGCAAAAAGTGATCAGTGATGCAATAGTAGCATGAATGTACAGGGGGTAACCAATTGCTTTCTGATCGAATTTAAGGTTTGCTTATAAACAGGGATCATATCCCAGGTACTGAAAACCAGGCTAAGAACCTATGGTAGGGGAGGCTATGAACCCTGGGGAGGAGGAGCAAACTATTATGGTTTATCTGTAAGTATTCTATATCAAACTGCCTTCTAGACATCTATCATTACACCCATAGATTAGAGAAGTGCTCAGCCCTCAGCCTAGCCGTTTTGCAATAGAAAGTGATTATTACAGAAAATCTCAACTGTCCCAAAGTGAAGGAAATAAGCAATTGTGGATTGCTAAGCTCCAAATGGGACATTTAAATCATCCTCACCTTAAGACTCAAGAGGTGTCACGAAAGAGTGTTCAGTACGAATGTAAGGGCCTGAAGGTGACAAGAGACACAGTGGGATGGTATCTCTCTGCAACCATGAACTCACTGCAGCTAGTATATTTCCATGAGACCACAAGAGTTGGCCTATCCACTCCATATCATGAAAGGGTAAAGACCTCAAGAATCACCACGCCCCCCTCAGAGTTTAATGATAGGAGAGAAAGGAAGCAACTCTTCCCAGGGATATGATCTCTAGTACATTGCTCGTACTCCAGAAAACAACCAGACATACGTCATTCACAGAACCCCAGATGGGATTAAGTGAACCATAAATGCATAGAGGCATATGATAGTGGAAGGGAGATAGGTGTGGAAGGAGAAGGCAGGGAATAAATGGAGACTGAGATGGGGAAATGAGAGATGAAAATTATATCAATAAATGCTGCAAAACCCTAAAGAATATAAACTAATTTTAAACATGGTGAGAGGTGCACTGGCTGAGAAATGCCTAGTTAATGTGTCAGAATTTATTCCATTGCCTGTGCCTTCCCGTTGAACATCATTCAAACCCCAAGATGCAAAAACTACCTCCTCTGAAGAGGTATCATCTTTTTTGTTTTTGTAGGAATGCTTTTCACACTCTGAGGACAGGAAGATCTCCTTGATTCTCTCCCATCTCCCCCATGCTGGCCTCAAATAACATCCCAACTGTGTTCAGTCCAAATATTTTTGTATTGTGGGTCACTGCATGATTTATCTTAAATAAAGGATATTGCTAAGAAGGGAGGGGGCACTATACTCATCAGTGCCAAGAGGGACAATGATACAGCTCTAGGCTTTTGCTTCAGCTCCTGGGGGAAGTTTCCTTAATCTTTCAGTGACCTTGATTCAAATATAATCAGAGCGCTGTCTTTTATGAAGAAAATAATTTCAGGGTGAGTCAGTATGAATGAGAGTAGAAGTTTATTAAAAACAGAAGAAAATTACTCTAGGAAAGAAAACAAGCATATCTGAGAATATGGATATTGGTTTCTCAAAGAAGTCACAGATTATTATTATTTTTTTAAAGAAAAGATACACAATCTATTAATTATTTGAGGGCATTTAACAATCCATCGAATTTGGGCAGAGAGATAAAATATTACTAATTTCTAGAAATCTCCAAGTCCCAGGATTTTGATTTTAAGGGGTTTACACATACCGATAACCCATAAATCACATTGCTAAACTTTTGTAGTTTTCTCACTGATTTCACTATGTAACCCAGCCTGGCCCTGAGCTTAGAGTCTCCGTGATTTAGCTGAGTGCTGGGACTATTGAAGTACAGGTCTGCACCACCAGACCTGGCTCTGATGAGTCACTTTTTATTGTTTCTTTTAATATTTCATAAATGAATACAGTACATTTTTAATATTTCCATACATTCATCACCAATCTCATTCTCATTTTTCTTCCATTACAACTGTTCTTCTCCTTTGCAAGACTCCTTCCTATTTTCAATTTTTTCCCCATGTGTGACCCACTTGGTTTCATCTGGCTTGTGTTTGATGACATATGCCTGAATACTTGCTGGAGTGTTCAGTGGTATACCACTGAGGAAAGCATCTTCTATTTCCTCCCCATCAGTATTAACCCTCATCAGTCTCTCAGGGATGTGTGGAGCCTCTTGAGATCTTTCCCCTTCCATGGTGAAATGGTGATGGACAAATCCAGTGCAGGTCTTGTGGGAATATATATAACCACAGTGAAATTATGGATACAACAGTCCTGTCATGTCCCAAAGATAGTGTTTAACTGTGCCCCTATCTCACTTCGGGGTCTTTCAATCTTACTGCTCCCTTTTCCTCAATGTTCCCTGAGCCTTGGGGTGGGAGTGGGGGTGGCTTAGATGTCCTATTTAGGACTGAGTAATCTGTAGCCAGTTATTTTCTGCATTTTGTCCAGTCATAACTTCCTGTGATAAACACCTTCCCTTGTAGCATGAAGCTTCCAGATTGAGTGCTAAGTACTCCTCCAATCTATGAGTGTAGTAACAGTAAAGGCAGTTTGATATAGTGTCTTTATAGTTAAACTTTTATAGCTAAACCTATAGCTATAGCTTGGATTCCCCCTAGGGCTATTGTCTTCCCCTTTCAGATGTTCTTTTTATGATTTATAGTATCAGGAATGTGATACTTACTGAAAAGCAGTCCTTAAGTTTAATCAGAAAGTTGCCCCTCTTGACATTTATGCCACTATGTTACACTAGTGATTTCCTCTTGCCAGGGTGACTGTTGTTGCAGTGTATAATTTTCACAGATTGATGAGACGGTTGATTGCTTTTCTCCTCTAGTAGCTTGTATAAGAAGTCAAAAATTATTAAAGGATACCTATTATATAACTTTTATACATCTGGATGGGGCTGAGAGTGATGCTCAGAAAAAGAATAAGATACAGCCAATTTATGCGAGAAAGAGTTGCAGATAAGTCTCTTGGTATTAAGGATCCAGCTAGAACTCTGCCTCTCATTTCCCTGATAATGCTAGAATCTCAGTGTTCACCCTGGATCTGTTCATTCCTCATCCTCTAAGAAGTGTGGTCCACCTGAAACCCTGAAAGAGAAATAAATGGAAAGAGTCTGCCTTGCCCCTAAAGACATCCTTTTTAGTCTTTCTCCTTCTCTCTCAACAAAGCACACACAAAAAGTGGGAATCACACAAGTGTGTGGGATTTGTAATGCATTGGCTCCTGGACCTTCAGTTCACAGAGCGACATTTTTCCTTTCCTAATATTCAGGGCTTTCCCTGTTTTCCTGAAGATGAACTACTTCACTATGACCCTGCTTGTCAGTCTTTAATAGGCATGCCTCTCTCTGGTCTCTGCTTGGATTCCCAGAGTCCATAGTTTTATTGTTTTCCATTTTAAAATAAACATAAGTAATCTCAACTCTTTTTCTGGCTTGATAATTCATTATTTTATGGAGAAATCCCTAGACCTGTACCATTAACAGTAGATATAGATACCATTTTGGTGGCTCTCAAGTACATCTGAGATTTGCTAAGACTACTTTTCTGCTTTTTTCCCTTTTTGATAGGTGAGACTATAGGGCTGTTCAAGAAGAGCCTCAAATGGGATTTAATATTTTTAATAGCTCATTGATGTGTGTGTGTGTGTGTGTGTGTGTGTGTGTGTGTGTGTGTGTAGTAATAAAGGACATTAAGGAACTGATTGCTGTCCTTCTAATCCTGTTGGGTGTAGGACATTTCCACTTCAATGCTGACTGACTGTCACTGGGAGCCACGTGGACTATGCAATTTGGTAATGACGTGTCTTTAGCATTTGGTAGAGTACTGGCATGGGGGAGCTGGTACTGCTGACTCAATGTGGTAAACATCTGACTCATCTGCTGGAGCCTCTTTACACAGTAAAGGGCACCACCTGCCAGAGAGAGATTGTGAGCCAAAGCTTGGTTCTGGGTCCTTGCTGCATTGGCACTTGTGAATTTCAGAGTCTCTTTTATAAGGCTGAAGAGTGGGCATGATCTTGCCCTATAGCAGGGCATTAAGTGATTGCACTGGCAATCTTGGTTGACTTTATCATTTAGAGGGGATTTATGATCATCGTAGAAAGTGAGTTGGAAGAGAACAAGATGGGCTGATCGTACTTAAAGAGCAAGGAAGTCACTTTCAGAACCAAGATAATAGAGATATGCTAACACAGAATGAAGAAGGCAGAATTTTCAGAAAATGTAGCAGAGAGAGGGAGAGATATGGCTGAGGCAACATGGATAATTTGTGGGGAGAAGCGAAGTGTTCTGGTGTCTATAGATGGTGGGGTCAGTAGATAGATGCGAGCATCTATATTCAAAAGTCGGGTTGGCATATTTCATAGGGGATTTTGGATCTAAGTGTTTTGTTTTTTCTTCAAAAACCATATACTCAGAGATTAGAGAAGGTCTCAGTGCTCGACCAGGAAGTATCCTTTTGCAGTGGAAGATGTGCAATGCAGAAAACCACAACCTGGTCAAAGTGCAGAGGATAAGTGACTGTGGAGTGCTGAGTTCTAAACAAGACATCACTTTCCATCCCAAGGTTCGGAGAACTTTATGGAAGAGGTGGTGGTAGGAAAGTGGGGAGTGATACTTACAGAGAGTTTAGGGCTGCTATACCCAGGAATTCACTGCAGTGATATCCACTTTTGTAAGACCTGCACAATAATTGGACAATCAATGTCTCAGTACGGATGAGAGAATATCTCAATAAACACTATATTCCTTGACAGACTATTTAAGGAGAAAGGAAGCTTCTTTTCTCAACCCTCTACCCACTGATAAGTCATCCATGTCTCAGCAAGTGCTCAGGCTCTCAAGTGTTTCATCTAAGATGAAACATAGTGGATCACATACAAAAATGTGTGAAAGTAGGAAAGAGACTGGTTGGAAAGGATGAAGTATGTAGTGGGATAGAAGGGGAAATGAGGTTGGTTAGTAAGGAGTGAAAACATCTAAATTATTGTATTTATATATGAAAGTATTGAAGAATAAAGAATGTAAAATACATTAGGATATATGTTTGATGTTCAAGAGAATGGGGTTTTGCTTTCTGAGATATCTGCTATTCCAGATATTCTAAATGCCATTTTAGTGTTTTTGAAGTTTTGGGATAAAATAAAAATCTGGGGGCTGGAGAGGTGGCTCAGGGGTTAAGCCTCTGCCTTGCAGACGGAAGGTCCTGAGTTTGAATCCTAGACCCCACGTATAGACGCCGGGCGGAAGCGGGGCGGCCTGCGTTTCTGGTCCTGGTAGGGCGGAGCCTGTGAGTCCTGAGGTAGAGTAAACAAGGAGGAGGTGGAGGCGGTCCATGGTGGTTCCCGAATTCGCCTGTGGTTCTACACATACACACACACATACATACACACACGCACACATGCACAATTGAATAAATAAATAAATAAATTTTAAAAAATCTGTTTTTGTCTTTCACTTTTTCTTCTCACAGTAGCAGAGATACTATTACAGTACCCAGTGCAAATCAGGAAGAAACATACTCCACTTTCATCTCCTCTCTCTCTCTCTTTCTTTCCCTTCCTCCCTCCCTCCCTCTCTCTCTTTCCTTTCTGTGATAAAGGTGACACCTGTCCTGAGTTCCCTGACCTGCACCACCACTCTTTTCAGTAAGTGATTCTTAGTTACATTTTAAAGATGAGTAGAGGCCAAGGGAAGCTAAGAGAATTAACAACAAATGGCTGGAGTTTGCAGAGCTGGAATCTGGCCCTGATTGATCTCACCAACTCTGCTCATAACCATTAACTTACATGAACATATTCCCATTTATTTTGCTTATACCAAAATATATGTTTACTATCCCATGAGCTGAAAAAAATGAACGAAGGAATACAACATCAAATGACACTATCACTTCTTTTTACCTAGTTTATAATAGAAAAGTCTATACATGGAAAAAAATTCATAGTGGGGACTGGTCCAGAATAATTTATCAACTTGGTGAAGACAACCCTTGTCTGGAAATGCATCTATTTGCCAACCTTAGCTTGAGGGATTCAGAGAGAAGTGATGGATTATTTGAAAGATGGTGAGAGAGATGAATTGGAAGTCTAGCTGTTTGGCTCTAGCTGGGTGCCTTTAAGCGAATTACTTTCTCATTAAACAAAAATGCAGATAAACATGCACCATAATAACTCTGTCCTCAGAGCAAACTTGAAACCATTCGATTGGATGTCTGTGGTAATCAGGATTATGCTATCTCTAAACTATACACTGGTCAATGCTGTGTCAGTATTTTGTTTCTAAATAGCTTTCTGTATTTTTGACATGTTCTGAATGTACAATATCTATAAGTTTTTACGCATGTGTACACCTGCAAAAACACCATTGTAGTCAGGGCAATAATGTAACCACCACACATAGAGCTTCTTTCTCACCCTCCCCACCTTGGACCATGTTGGCAACAATTACTGACCTGCTTTTGTCATCAAAGTTCAGACAGCATTTCCAAACTTTGACTTGAATGGAGTTTTCTTTTTCTTTTAGGATCATGACTTTTGGCACTCAGAACTATTTTGGCATTCATCCACATCATAGTACCAATTATTGCTTCCCCTACCCCTTTGAACAGCTGAGTTATGTGGTATACCACAGTTCACTGTCGTTGGACAGTTTGGATGTTTTTGTCTTTTTACTATCCTAAAACAAGGCTGCTGTAAACAGCCATGCACACCTCTTCATATGCCCTCTTTGCTCTTGAGCAAAGACCTACAAGTGGAATGATCAATTCACGTGGTTGGCATTTGTTTGCTTTCTATAAACCACCAAATTATTTTCCAAAATGATCATATTATTTTACATTTCTATTAGTAATTTGTGACAGTGACAGTTTTTATACGTCCATTTCAATACTTGCTGTCAATCTCTTTTGCTTGAATTATCTGCTGGAGTATCTTGTTTTGATTTGATATTTCTTTAGTGACCAGTGAGGTAGCACATCTTTTTGTGAGCTTATTCATCAAGAACAGAAGCTTTGAATTTCAATGAAATTGAATTTTTGGCATCATTTTATGTTAGTATACTATTATGTATATGTATGTAGTATATAATGCTGATATACTATTTGGTTATATATATATATATGATTTATACATTTGCTGTGATTAGTGTCCTGCAGATGCTTCTTTGCTGGCAAGTCACAAGTAGCTATACCTTATGCTGTCTTCAACATCATTTGGTCAAAAATACATTCGGATTTTGTCCTTGATCCAAAGTTAATGTAAAACTATGTTCCTTAATTTTCCAATACATGGTTGGGAATTTCTCATATCATTTGTCTTCATTGACTTATTATTTAATTCTAGTATGATCAAAAATATCTTTTGCATGGATTTAAATCTCTTGCATTTGTTGAGGACTGTCTTAAGGACCAGAGCATTTGTAACCCAGGAAAACTTGGAAAGAATGTGTATTCTGCTGCCTCTAGGTGTAATGTACTGTAAAAGTCTATTAGATCAAATTCTCTGATGACATCAAATCCTCATATGCAATATTTTTGGTTTTCTGTCTACTTTCATTGCAAATTGTTGTGCAATACATATTGAGTGCTCTCTAATCACCCATTTGCCTATTCTTAATTGTACCAACTTTGATTTCATGTGAAAGTTCTGTTATTAGTGGGTAATGTTCACTTTTCTCCTGATGAGTTGATTCCTTTCTCATTATAACCATGTTTTAAGCCTAGGAGTAGTCTTTGCTCTGAAATATTTCTTTGGTGTGAATATACCTACCACAGCTTTCTTTCAATTTGTGTGAACATTGTCCAGTTCTCCATTCTTAACCCCTCTGTTTCATATTTGCGGTGTGCTTCTTGCTGTCATGTTAAATTAGGTCTTGTTTATTAAATCTGACCAGACAGTCTCTTATTTTTTGTTTGGAATATCTAATCTATCTGCATTTGACATGGTGTTATTATGATAGATTTAAGCATAGGATTTTTCCTGTTTGTTTTATCTATGATTTGTTCCCCAAACCTGTTTTCTGTATTCTTTTAGCTAAATTAAATGTCCTCAAAGTCTTTATTCCATTTTGGATTTGTGGTTTACAGCATAAATAGAAAGCTTCTCCTAATTTAATCTGTCATTGCAATAGGAATTGGCATGGCATAGGAAAGCAGGAGAATATTCAAGCATATTGAGGTACAAAGATTATTTTTAGGAGGATATATTTGAAGGCAAAATGAAGATGACTACAAAAATTACTTTGAATTACTTGTCCTTGGAGGTGGGACATAGATAGTAATAACAAAAGTGGTGTCGCTCCAAATCCCACAGGTAGCTGTGAGACTACCATCCTTGCAAATGTGCCTTCAGTAAAAGGAAGCTGTGGGTATTTTTTCACCTTTGTTTTTGGAGGACATTTTCATGGAATCCCAACTAGATGGTCACTATTCCTTCAGTATTTTAGAGGTCTACAATTGTTCTGTCATTCTTACCTTTGTTTCTTCTCATGTAACCTCTCTCTCTCTCTCTGTCTCTATCTCTCTGTCTTTTGTATGTATGTGTCTGTGTGAATTTTAGTTAGTTTTAAAGATTTTTCTCTTTATAAATGATATTTAGGTATTAAGCATGCTGAACCTTTAGTGCACTGGCTGCTTTGTATAAAAGAAACTTATGGTAGGTCTGTATATTGGCGTGTGAATTACAGAGTTCATATTGCTCTGGAAAATGTCCATCACTCCCCTTAAGAAAACAGTGGTCTCAAGTCAAAAGTCTAGGGTACAGGGTGATCTGTATGAACAGTGATAGGAAGCTATGAGTCAAGACTGCGACATTACAGCTCATTCTAGACCACTGTGTGATACAATGGGATGCAATCTTGGAAATGTAAGGATTAAAGTGAGCATGGCTGAATTTTTATAGGGAGGCCTCAGAGATCCTTTTATAAAGCCTGGGGAATCTCATATCTCAACTAATCCAAAAGAAAAATAGTGAAAATAACAGAAACAATGAGAAATTGAATATTTAATTCTAGGACTCTGGCTTTCCAAAATGAACCTTTCTCTCTTTTTCTGTCTCTGTCTCTCATGAAATCGTATTTAATTTTCAAAATTGCCTTTTCTAAATATACATAAAAAGAAGTATTTGTGTAAGATAACTAACTTGTGAAATGTTTTTGGAAAATATTCTTTAATTTTACAGAATTTTTAATAGAATTAAGAACCACTTTTGTACTAGAGATTTGGGACTAGAGTCAGCAAAAATATTTGAAACATTTATACTGTTTTCATGTAATAAATTAAGTTTCTGAAACCGCATGTTTAATGCAATTTTGACTTTCTTCTGTTTGCCTTTTGCTCCACCTATAGTTCCTGCCACCTACAGTTATCTTAGCAAACAAAGCAATCTATTAAAAGCTTTTATTTAATCCAGTTAAATAAATTGCTAATCATCTTGAAGCAGGAATAAATCCATAGCCACCACATGACAAGTAATTTATAATGGTTATATAAGCAACAACTTGCTTTTTTTTGCCAAGCTAGTCAGCAGTATGGCAGTTTGGATTCTGCAATGAATCAGAATATACATACATGCCAGGTCACTTGTGCCATCTGTTATAAGAGTGTCATGGAAGAGATAAGTGTACACACCTGGTGAGATGACATGGAATGTCAGCTCCAGGCTAAACACAGCTCCAGTGATAAAAGATCAAAAAACCAAAACAAATGAGTGAAGATGCTCCTGGGAGCAACAAAATCAACACATTTGCTTTTCAACTTGTAGTGTGTCTGGATGTATGTATGCATGTAAGAATATATGTGCATCTACCTGTATGTACAAAACATGCCTGCCTACATGCATGCATCCATGAAAGTGTGTCTGTGTGTAGAGAAATATTTACATACGAATATATGGAAATATGCAATGTACGAAAGCATGTGTAAAGTATGCCTGCTTGCATGCATGACAATTTTCCTGTATGCATGCGTGGATATATGCCTGAGGACATGCATGTGCAGAAGCATGCTTGTATGCATATGTGGAGGTGTGCCTGCATGTATGTGTGGAAGTTTGCCTATATGCATTCTTGGAAATATGTATCATGCATGTATGGAAGTATCTCTATGTGCATGTATAAATGTATGTCTGAAGGCTGGAGAGATGGCTCAGGGGGTAAGACTCTGTCTTGCAAACAGAAGGTCCTGAGTTCAGATCCCAGGTTCCATGTAAAAAATGCCAAACAGCTGTGGCCTACACTTCGGTCCTGGTGGACGGAGCTTGGGAAATCCCAGAGTGAAGCAAAAGGGAGGTATAAGCAATCGAGGATGATTCCTGAAGTCACCCTTGGTCCTCCACAGGGACACATGGTGCCCTCTGATACACACACACACACACACACACACTCACACACACACACACACACAATTAATTAAAAATACCCAGTATGCCCAGTATGCCTGAATGTATGCGTGGACGTGTGTCTGCATGCATATGTGCAAGTATGACTGCATTATATATGGAAGTATGTCTGTATTATGTATGGAGGTGTGTCTGCATTACATATGGAAGTATGCCTGCATGGATGTATGGAATTATGCTTCATTTTGTATGGTAGTGTTGTTGCATCTATGTGTGGAAGTGTATCTGCATTATATATGGATATGGCTGTATATATGTTTGGAAATGTGTTGTGTGCATGTATGGAAGTGTATCTACATAAATATGTGAAAATATGTGTTGCATATATAAGTATGTTTGCATGCATGTATGAAAGTATCAGCATTATGTACGGAAGTATGTCTGTTTGTATGTGTGTAAGTATGACTGCATGCATTATAGAAGCATGTCTGAATGCATGTATTGGTTCTGTGCGTTTATATGGATGGTTGTTTATATGCATGAATGTAAATAGTAAAGGCATGCATGCATGTATTTGGAAGTCTGTAAGCAATATGTATAGTCAGCATCAGTATCTTTTCAGAATGTTAATGATGAATAAGATTAAGATCTTGGGAAAAATAAATGGCCAAGAGGTAGAATTCTACTTGTAAATTCTGATAACAACAATTGGTAGCCAGACATGCCTGTATCGATGAGTGATGTGGTATGAGAGTTTCAAGGGCATCCTTTGGAAACAGAGCTTCCTCTGTGGGGTTAGAATAGCTCTTTTAATCCTCTTCTGCTATTCAATCATTTCGGCTTCTTTTTGCTGTATGTTATGGTTGAATTTCTATGTCAACTTGACATTTGCAGACCATTTGGGGGCAGCTATGGAAGATTAATGGTTAGAATGGTCCCTGAACAAGTCTGCAGGTTCTCTGTGAAGAACCCAGCCCATAGTGGGTGGTACTTTCCAGTGATGGACCAGATAATAGGAGGTGCAAGGAGAAGGGACTTGCTCTTCCCTTATCCTGTGTCGACTTGGTGTGGAGTCCACTTTGCGCACGTTGTTCACCTTTAGAGCATCGTGGCTTCCTTTGTTGCTGCTGCTGCCTCTGTCCTTGGCTGACTTGGAGCTTCACCTTTTCCATCACGTTGTTGCTGTTCCCGCTGCCTTTGGAGCCTGGTCTCTAGGCCTTGCTGCTGTTCGCTTTTCATTGCTGATGTCGGAGCCCAGCTGTTCATCGCCAACGTCGGAGTCCAGCTGTTCTTCACCGACGTTGGAACCAGTGTCTTCAACCCTCTGGAGGAGCAAAGGCTTGAGACCTTCTTGGATCTTTTGGGTTTTCGGAACATTTCAGCCAGGAAAGAGGCTGTTGCGGGCCTTAAAGGACACTATTTTTTTTAAAGATTTTTTAATTATTATTATTATTATTATTATTATTATTATTTATTCAACTGTGCGCATGTGCGTGTGTATGTGTGCGTGTGTCTGTGTATGTGTAGAACCACGGACGAATTCGCGAACCACCATGGACGCCTCCACCTCCTTCTGCCCCGGGATTCACAGGCTCCGCCCTACCAGGAGCAGAAGCGCAGGCCGCCCCCGCTTCCGCCTGGCGTCTATACGTGGGATCTGGGATCCGAACTCAGGACCTTCCGCCTGCAAGGGGGAGGCTTAACCCCTGAGCCACCTCTCCAGCCCCAAAGGACACTATTTTTATTGTGAGTTATTTTTTAAGGAACTTATTTATTTATACTACATTCTATAGATTCTGTTTCTTCAGAAAACCCTGACTAATACACTGTAGAACTTTCTGTGAATGAATTACTTGATATTTCCCAAGATTTTAAGTGATTGAAATGTCCACTAGCTAAAATGAACACGGAACTGTTGTTCATGGATGCTGACTTTGCATAGTGTAAACCTTCATGTACGGAAGCTTTTTTTCAGTTATGGACTCTTCAATCTGGTTCACCACTGCAGCAGTTCTTTGTAGCAATAGAAAGGACTTTTGCGTGTAGTACTACCCAGTTTAAAATATACACATACCCAGCCTTTTTTTCTCACCAATGACCCACAAGGCATGAAGATTATCATTGCTATCACATTTAATTATGACTTTTGAACTCAAAGTAGTGTATCAGTAGCAGAGCCAGTTTTCATGTCCAGGTCTTCCAAGCTGCTGGAAACAGGCATGTCATGCCATCACCTGCACAGTAGTCTCTTTGCTTATTAATTCCAGCTGGCTCTTCCTGACAATAGGGCCAAGAGTGATTCTATAGTGCTGTAGTTCACTGACCATCATCCATCTCAGAAGTCCAGACTCCATTACAAGCATTCTTAACTTCATATAGCGTCAACTTGCAACGAACATAACTGCAAATCACGTTTACTGGCTGCTATGCGGTTTTAATTGTGGCGTCCATCCAAAGCGTTCTACTTCCTCCATCTCCACTCTCGTCTCTCTTGGAGTATCTCTTGCCTATCACTGACTTAATTCAGGCTCTTCTCATTTTGGGAGGGAAGTGTGCAGCCTTCTAACACGCTATTCTCATTTTGCTCTTTACTATGACCTGCAGGTACCACATGACCTTTAATACCACTGTCTCCCAAACATCCTGAACTTCCTGTTGTTTCTGTTTCTATGCTCTCAAAGGCTCCTGGCCTCTTGTTTTATGTACCTAAGGAAGTCACCTTAAAGATTTAGTTCAGGGCTGGGGAGAGGACTTAGTTCTTAAAGTCCTTTCTCATAAGCAGGAGGACCTGAGTTTGTATTCCACAACCTAAGTAAAAATGCCTATTGCGTATGTTGACAGCCTGCACTTTCTAGCTCTGGAAGGCAGAGTCTGGAAAGCCTCAGAATAAAGCAGTAAGGAGGTACAGCAATCCAGGATGATTCCTGATGTCAGCCATGGGCCTCCACAGGCACACACATATATTCATATGCCCAAAATCACACACACACACATGCAAATGAATAAATAGACTCAGTTCAAGGTTTTTCAATTCCATGAAGCTTTCTCTGGTCATCTGAGGCTTCTTTCCTCTTTGTCTCTTTTACTTCTTTGTTGCTTGTCTTTGGTCTCTGCTGCGTTGTAAGGCAGGCCTTGAATCACATTGCAGTTCAGATGCCAGCACAATGCTTGCAGATAGGAGGTGCTTAATAAGAACTTGGTTGAATTTATCATTCCTGAATGCCTTTTGACACATCCAGGAAACAATGCTGGTGTTTCAAGAAATCTTTTATTGTCTGTAGTATGTTTTGGGGAGAGAGGGTTGGTGGAACACAACTGATAATTATTGAAAGGAATTTGACAAGTCATCTGCTACGCTGTAAGAATAGCTAATGCCTTGGGATTGGTACAGCTTCTCACCTCTGATCCTCAGGGGACCAGAAGCTTATATAGCCACATATCTGTGAATGTTTCTGGGCTTTACCGTTGTTCAGACAGCTCTGTGGATGGCGAAATGGCTGAGGGGTTAAAGAGGAGTGCCAGAAAGGACCAAGAGTAGGTACATAAAATGTGCCTTTTGGCAAACCTCCCTGAACCCCAGGTCCCTCTTCTCTTTCCCCTCACGAAGAAGATGAGCAGCACCTAGATGCTTAAGCAATCAGCTGGGAAAGATGCGGTAGCAATTGCGCTCCCCTTACTCCACATTCAGCATCTGCATGGGCAGCTAGTTCTCCCTCCATAGCAACAGCACATGCGGCTTTCTTTGCTCCATCTTGCATTGCACAGGGCTCCATCTTTCTTTCCTTGGGTATCTGAGAAATGCTCTGGTTTGTTTGTCCTCCCCTCCCTTTAGCCTACACAAGGATGGCCATGGCTTTTTACCAGCGTCACAGAAGGGTCTGTATTCTAAGGCCTGCCAGCTGTAACACCTGTTTCCTTCAATGCTAGGGCCCTTATTCCTTAGTGTTTGAGTCAGAATGAATGACTTGCACTTTCCTTAAAATCACACACACACACACACACACTATTTTTTGCCTTCAGGTTTTTGAACATAATGTTCCCTTTTCTAAAACTTCCCACCTCTTTCCCCACTTTCACCATCTACTTCCCACTCATATTTCAGTTCTTGACTTAAACATTCTGCTTTCTTTAAGGATTTCTTTTTTCCACACTGGGCTGTTTTGCCCCTAAGTGCCCTATAACTATATTTATTATGATTGTTAGATTGAGCATGTCATGTTTCTCTCCTTCACCACACTGGATTCTCTTATGAATCTAGTTTCTAACTTGGTCTAGAAACAGAAGTTGCTCATGAAGTACCCAGGAACTAGACAAATGATTGTCAATGCCTAGTCATATAAATGTGTTAGGCCACTTTCTAGTACCTACTCAGACAAAACTCTATAATCACAGCCTATATAATGTTGACATATGTTTCAACCTATTTACTGAGGACAGTTAAAGAATACTCATCCAGATCACTCAGTCAGATCTCTGTCTATTAGTTTATAAAGGTGAGAGGGAGGCAGTCAGATTGAATTGGGAGTGGAAAGGGTCTGGGTTGCACAGCCGAGCCCTATAACTTACATGAAGGGCCTGTATCGTTTTTATCTCTGACTAGCAGAATAGTGGTAAAAAGAGAAGTAAAAGCAGGAAAGAATTCATTTGGTTTAGGACAAAAGAGAATATTTAGATAGACAATATTTTGACCTTGACTAATAAAGCAGTCATAGAAAAGTTGTGTCAGACAGAGAAATAATGCTGACCTTCTTGTCTTGATTTTCGTTAAGGGCAAAACTTACATGTGAGTTCAATCCATATATAGATGACCTCATTCAAAAAGCAGTGAAAGTCAATCACTTTTAGGTACATTTGACCTCCTGTATGTCCTTTAAGATTTAGCTAGGTTCACAGAACTTCTGGAAACATCAGTGAGAGCAACCAAAAAAGGAACACACCACACTACACACACACACACACACACACACACACACACACACACACACACAGTTAACAGAAACAATAAATAGACTGCTGCATGAATCATTTTCGTGTTCAAAACATATAAGCTACCTGACAAAATTGTGTTTATGGTAGACCTAGAGAGACATACAGTCAATCTATAAAAATATAAGAAAAATATTTATAATTTCAGAATTTGCTGAAGTTTTGCAGCTGGTACGTATGGAAGATGGTGGCCAAACCAAGGCACAGGTTATTAGTCCTGGGTTGTTAATATTAGCATCAGATGAATGTGCAAGTGGTGTATGGAGCCACTTGTATCCCCCCTCGTGTGTGTGTGTGTGTGTGTGTGTGTGTGTGTGTGTGTGTATGAAGAGAATGAGATGTCTGGCGTCCTGCCCTATCACTGTCCCTTGTAATGGGGTCTCTCACTGAACCTGGAATATGCTTGTGTCCAGCAAGCCTAAGGAATTCTGCTGTGTGCTTCCCTGACAACCCTGGGGTTGTGGGTACATACAGCTTTTTAGATAGATGCTGAAGATTTGAACTTAGGTACTCATGCTCGAGCAGCAAGTGCTCTCAGCCACTGAATCATCCCCCGACTTCCAGCCCTACGACGTGGCTTCCTCCCCCCAGCCTTACATGGCCTCCTCTGCATCTCTATCTCCTCTCCAAGACAAATCTCAGGCTGTTGTGGAGTCTATATATCAGAGATCACAGTCTGTGAAAGCAAAGTTTGCCATCTTATTCGTGAAACTATTTGCTTATTTTTAAATCACAATATTTCATGCATGTATTTATCTAGGACATGTGGAGTTGCATGTGTGCCAGGGCACATATGTGTAAGTCAGAAGGCAACTTAAAGCTGGTTCTCAATATCATGTGGACTCTGAAGAGCAAACTCAGGTTATCTGCAAACACCTTTATCTGCTGAGCCATCTTATCGGCCCTCTTTTGATTTCTTAAATCCAATCTTGGGATTGGTGAGATAGTTCAACCTGTAAAATGCCTTCTAGCAAACCTGATGACTTGAGTTCAATTCCTAAAAGGCCAGATGGTAGAAGGAAAGAACCAACTTTTAAACGTTTTCTCTCTTTCTCTGACATTTTTGGGATGCTAGAGCATGGGAGGTTGGGTGATGGGGTGAAGAAGAGATGCTCACACTTCTCCAATTTGGTCCATTCTACCAATATGCTAACATCCAGAAACAATATAAAATGAAGGGAAAGCTTTTTAAAAAATGAAAAGGGACAGTTGGTAAAGTGGAACTTTAATTTTAAAATGGGAGTTCATAAACTAAAAGGGGATGAAGCAGCGTCTAGAAGAGATTTATAGACTCAGTGAAGGTACAAGGTTAAGAGTTTAAAAATACAAAACAGATGAGATTTCAAAATAAAAGATAAACTGCTGTAAGCCAATGAGATAAAAGGTTACAACAGGAGTAAAAGCTAGAATGGTTTGAGGCTGAAAGAGTGAAACTGAAATCCTTTGATGAAAACAGAGCCATTCCTTAGGATTAAGGGTTTGGAGCAGGAAGTCAGGAGAAGGAAAATAAAAATTAAGTTAAAGCTAGAAGAATAAAGTGGATTTGGTGAACCATCATTTTTTAGCAATGTGTATCAGAGAAACAAAAGGGATCTGTTAGAGGAGGTCTTGCAACATGTGGGGAGACCTTGTTCCCCCAATTTCAGCATGCTGAACCAATGGGCAGAGAAGGGGTTGCTACCCCAAGCAGCAGCAGACTTGCCCTCCCATGGAATGTCAAAGGGAAACACCTCTTTTCCCCTGTTTAAGAAGAATTATTATTAATTTTTAAATTATGCTTGGGTTGGGGAGAAGGTTCAGAGGTGAAAGCCCTTGTCTCGCAAACAAAAAGACCTGAGTTCGGTTCTCCGATCTGATACAAAAAATGACAGGTGGATATGGGAGAGGCGTGTAATTCAGGCCCTGGAAGGGGAGCGCCTGGGAAACCCCAGAACAAAGCAGTAAGTAGGTAGAATAACAGGGTGATTCCTGATATCACCTTATACCCACCCATGTACCACACACGCGCGCGCACACACACACACACACACACACACAACGCACACACGCACGCACACACATGCACACAAATGAATAGATGCATGCTTACAAAAAAAAAATTCATGCCGACTGCCCTGTCCACATCCCATCTTCTGGGCCTCTCTCAGCTTTCTGGCTGTTTGCCCCTGTGTTTCCTCCCAATCTTTCTCTATACTGCAGCCAGACTAATCCCCAAGCATGGTTTTAGTCATATGATTACATTGTATAAAACCTTTCATGCTTATCATCTTAAAGGCAAAACTCCTAAAAGGCTGAGCCAAATCTGACTCCAATATACTTTTTCAAATAAGCTGGCCTTCCATCCTCTCCGTACAATGCTTCTAAATCGAGACTCGTCTGCTGCTTTATCTTTGTGACCCTCAGTCTCAATCAGGAGATTAACATGAAGCTGAGAATCTGATCATGAGATTTAGAATTATTTCTGTTAAAAAAAAGTTCCGAATTCCATTTTGGAAAACCCAGAGTAAATTGATATTGATTCTGTTTTGTCTTTTCATCCTCAGGGAAAATGAGAAAGCAAGAGAGAGGGAGAAAGCCAGGCATGCAGAGCTCAGCTTGTATTCATGAGCTTATGTGGAAATTGATTGCTGTTGCTGCTTGTTTGCGTTTTCCAAAGCATTAATGCTAGAACTTCCTTCTGAGCTCTTCCTCAGAATGACTTTGTCCTGAGTTTGAGGATAGTTCGTCTTTAAAAATGCTTCTCCAGCATTTCTTTATTTAGTCCTGAAAAGAATGAAAATCCAGTTTCCCGAAGTGTTTGAAGTTAAAAAAAAAAAAAAAAAAACTCGGGAATTAAAAACTAACCTTATTTAAGATTATCTCAGTAAGGGTTCTGCCAAAATACCAGATGCCACTGAAGAAAAAAAAAGGATCTTCTGCAATTTTCTACATGGGAACTATGCCTGCCTCTTTACCAGGGAGGAGTTCTATAGAAGGAAAGCGATGGCAGACCCATTCTAGATAACTGGAACATGTTTTACAGGCATACGCAGTGCCCTCTTCTACACTCCTTCCTCCCCCACCACACAAAAAGTGTTCCAATGAAGGATGTGAAAACGACAGCATTCACTTTGAAATTCTATTATTTGTCAGGAAATGCAAGTCTGCCTTTCTACAAATACAACCTGAATGCTGGCTACAGTCACACCCAGAAGTCCTAGATCCTGTGTCATATGTTCACAAGAAACTTGTCTTTCCAGTAACGTTCGCGTATATTTGAAAATGATCTAGAATCAGAGATAAGCTTTACCTATTTATCTTCTTATGCTGACTTCTGTTTTCTTTTTTACCTGGACCTGGATATGTCCAAAGTCACTGAAAAGCCAAATAGATCGTCCATTGGTGAGATCTATATTTAGGTCTTTCTACTTTTCTGTTACGGATTAATAATGGCTGAGTCACAGATGGAATTTCCTTCCATGAAATGGAATGCGTGTATAGCTCAAAGTGAGCAAAATTCCCATTGAAAGATAATTCCAATTTCATATTATTTTTGAGCTTAAAAACCATGTAGGTGAATGGTACCCTTTGACTGCGTGTGGCTCTGTCTTATCTGCGTGCAGCAGAAGCAGAAATGCCTCCAAATTATGTAAAAAGCTGACTTTGCATTAACATGTCCTGATGCTCTCTTGGGTATGTAAGAAATTTAGAAGGAAGATGGGAATCTAAATGTCTGTCCCCTTACTTACCCATGTTATCCAAGTCTTCCTTAGCCTGAAATTTGGATTGTTCAATAGTCCGTCTTTCTGTGCTATGTTCTGTTGTATACTGTATATTGTATTTGTTGTAGACTGTATATGTGTGTGTGTCAGTACATTGAAGTCCTATCTCCTGGTTTGGCTGTATTGTGACCAATCAAGTATTTGAATGAAGTCCTCAGGGTGGGGCTCTGATTGGATGCCTCCATGTCTTTGTAAGGGGAGAGGGCTAGTTCTGCACATTCTCTCAGGAGCAAAGACAGTATGAAGGGGCTGTCTGCAAGACAGGAAGAGAGCCCTTCTCTCCCCGCCCCCACCCCACCTCCCAGCAAATTGGTTAGGTTTGAATTTGAACTTTTCAGTCTCTAGAATTGTGAAAAAAAATTTAAATTTCTGTTGTTTAAGAGACTTCTATGGTATTTTTGAATGACAACCTAAGTATAATCAACATAAATACAAGAGACTTTGTCTCCCCCAAGATGATAGGATTGAGCTAAGGGAGGAGTTCTGATTCGCCTTGTTTGAAGGCTGAGTTTGTAAGGCCAGGATTAGTACCTGGCTCCTAGCTGGTCCTCAACATTTGTTTTTACTAAGTGAGCGAATAAGAAGCAAGTGAATGAGATCATGGGTAGTCATCTCTGCTTCTCAGAATAACTGACTCCAAGTACCAAAGTGGATGGCCTAGGGGAGAATCGCAGCTCTGCTTCACTTTTCTTTCTCCCCGTTTGCTAATCATGCTTTTTGTTTGTTTTGTTTTGTTTTGTTTTCAGTGGGCTCAACTTAAAGTTCATCCTATTTTTTTAAACTAAACTCCAGACTTTAGGTAGATTTCACAGTATGTCCGTTAATTTCCTCCTCCCCCTGCTAGAATTCAGCTCAGCACTTAGCTGTCACGTTCTCTAGGATCCGTTGGTTGTGACGCCCTTCCTTATTTTCTGTGACCTTGAGAAGGAGCTGCTTCCTATTCTGTGCAAGGTCTCCTAGTCGAGGATCTCCCACTGTTTCTCTCAGGACTAGACAGGAGCTCTGGGGGATGGAGAGGAATACTATGGGCATGAGATGCTCTCCTCACTACCTGATAACAGGTTACTGGATAGCCACAGAAAGTGATGCTAAACTGAACGATTGGAACCAAATTAATCTACTTAACATTTCCATAGCCTATACAATGCTGTAGTCTTCATGTGTGTGTCTTCCCAGAATTCTTAGGTTAAACCTGACTGTCAAAGTGAAATTATTAGTAAGCTAAGCTTGAGAGGTCATGAGAACAAAACCCTATGCATGAAATCAGTGTCTCTATGAAAGAGGCCCCAACTTGGGTGCCATAGCAAAACCTGTCCAGCAAACAAATGAAACAAAGACTATTCCCAGAGAGTCACGTTGTCCTGTCCATTCCACATATGTAGGCTAAATTCTAGAATTCACCCTCTCTGAATCATATGGGACCCCTCATCCGAGACTCCATTTGCTGGTCCCTTGACTGGGGCCTCTTAACTTCAAGAACTATGAGAAACAATTTCTGGTTTATCCTGTCTAAGGCCATTTGTTATAGTTGTGCAAATGGATTATGACATTTTGACAGGACACAGAGAAATCTCAGTTTAACCTCCAAAACTGATGAGAACTTCTCCTTTTCCACAATTGTATGGGGAATAAGACTACATGTGCATTTTTCTGTGTGTGTGTGTGGTCTTACACACAATGAATATTATCTCTATTGTCTATTGCCTGATTCTTTTCTCCTTGTCTGAAGAAACAGTGAATATAAATACTTTTCCTTGAAGGTTCGCGGATCATTTTGAGATCCAGACAGAAACTTCGATGGCATAGAACTCAACTCAGACCTCCCAGCATTAGCACATTAGCCACCTTATAAAATGTAATTTATTTAATGTCCCACCAGCTATACCACCCTTAAGTATGATGTCATCGACACTTTAATTGAGGACATTAGGGGCCTTGGAGAAAATAAGTGAGTTTTGGCAAGAAACCCACTTCCTCCTGAATCATCCGTTCTGGGGCCATGGGAAAGGCAGAGTGCTGTGTGTGTGGATGGACTGACAGAGACACTCGAGAGACTGGGTCAGCCCACGTCATGGCGAAAAGATTGAGATGCTTCCCCCTGCCTGACTTTTGTGGGAATATTTATACTGGAACTTATCCAAAGTTGAGTCAAGTCAGGGTGAGTAAAGTGGCCTCTGGGGAGTAGACTGCGGATCCAGAAGAGGTAATTGCCTTGGCCAGAGCCTGGCATGTGAGTCCTTTGCTCCCAACAAGGCCTTTAACTGTTCAGCCTGCTTATGAATCAGGCCCATTGTGCCTCCTTCAACTCTTGAGATTTTTATTGGTCATTCATACTTTGCTTTCTGTCCTGGGCTGTAATTTGATATATCCACTGTCACAGTGTAACCAAGAAGTACCTGTCACTCAGAAAGCCAGAGGTAAACGTGAGCAGAGACAATTTCTAGATTAAGCATGAATGAACTTGATGATCTTTTTACTTATTTTTAATCTATTTACATCTCTATTGATTTTATTTGTTTGTTATTTAATATTCTTCATATATTATGTTAGTTATTATCATCTATCTATATGAATATCTCTTCTTTCTTTCTCTCTCCCTTTCTTTCTTTCTTTCTTTCTCTCTCTCTGTCTCTCCCTCTCCCTCTCCGTCTTTCCCTCTCCCTCTCCCTTTTTTCTTTACTTCTTTCTTCTTTCTTTCTTCTTTCTTTCTTCTTTCTTCTTCTTTCTCTTTCTTTCTTTCCTCTCTCTCTCTTTCGTCTCTTCCCTCACTCCTTCTTCCTTCTTTCCTCCTTCCTTTTTTTCCTTCCTTCCTTTATTCGTCCTTCCTTCCTCCTGCCTTCCTTCCTTCCTTCCTTCCTTCCTCCTCTCCTCCCTCCTCTCTTTCTTTCTGCTTTCTTCTTCCCTTCCTTCCTTCCTTCCGTCCCTCCTTCCTTTCCTCGCTCTTCCTTCCTCCTTCCTCCTCCCTCCTCCCTCCTCTCCTTCTCCTCTCCTTCTCCCTCCTCCTCCTCCTCCCTCCTCCCCTCCCTCCCCCTCCCTCCCTCCCTTCCTTCTTCGTCCTTCTGTCCGTGCTGAAGATCAAACTATAACCTCAAACATGGTATCATTCTATACAGAGAAATTTTAACATCTTTTTTTATAAAAGTTCAGCTGCTCTTTCTGGATGCCTGCAAGTGTCAATCAGTGATACACTCAATCCAAAAGAACAAAAAGAAAAACAAGAAACAGTCCTTCCTGAACATAGTAAACAAAGATCAAATCCATAATTAGTAATCAAATACAGGCTGTGGGTCACAATAAAATAGATCAAAAATGACAGCAAATTTTGCAAAGCCTATTTACATTGCTAGACTCCACAGACAGAGACCAATATTTCACTCTATTGAGAGATGAAGGTGACCAGGATGAACTGGTTTATATTTACTCACATATAAGTACAGATAAAAGTGTACAACACTTGCTGTTGGTCATGGAGATATGATTCCATCAAACTATAAGTCACCTACAAGCCTCTCAACTGCATAACTTGGCAGCTGCAAGTGCTACACCCACATTCCTGGGTAGAAAGAGGCTCTGAGGAATTCCAAGTGCTTAGCCTTTGAGTTTTCTTGGCAGTAGGTCAGCAGCCACACCCAAGGTTCTCTGTTCATCCCTTCGGCTTTCTACCAAAGGATAATCTGCCTGGCATATTTCTGATGTTCAGAACATCAGGTACTACAGGTGGTTTGGGAAGCTCCTAGAGAAAAAACCACGTGATCGCTCTCTAGGGACGTCTAGGGTTGTTAATTCCGACTTGGCTCTAGTTATCTATGAATGTTTGCAGAAGGCCTTGCCCCGTAAATAGGCTCCCATTTCTGTTTCTGGGGAAAGTGCCCTGTCCTTGGCTCTTCATGCCTCTTCCTTTGTTTTCTCCCTATTTGTCATGTGGGAAAATTTGGAGCTTGATATTTTCTTTTCTTCATATATCCTTAGCAATACATTAAATTTTTTCTGTATTTTATTCATTGCTTAGTTTTTGATGTCATAAAACTTTTCAAAACAAGTAGTTAGCTATATTCCTCGAAATGGAAAATTTCTCTGGGAACTCAAAAGACAAGGAGTGAAGCAACATGATCGGCCTCATCCTTCACAGCCCCAGCACTAGCTGCCTCCGTGAAACTCCCTGAGGTGCACACCTGGCGGCTTTATTCAGGAGCGTGAGACAGCCTCTTCCACACTCTTCCTAGTCGTCCTCTTTGCCTGCCTGCTGGATTTTGAGGTTCTTATACAGCGCCCTCCTCTAGTCAGGAGTCAGGTCTCTTGTTATTCTCCAGGGCAGACTCTTCTGGCCAACTGAAGGACGTGGAAGAGAGTTGATGGTGGGTGCTTATGAGCTCGTATATCATTGCTAGGGCCCCAGATAAAATAAGAGGTTGATCCACAAAGCTACAAAGGTCTGTGAAGACAGAGAGACACAGCTGTCCTCCTGCGCCTTTGTGTCTGCTGCTTCAGTGATTCATCCACAGCCCCGAAAATATTAGCAAATGCACAATTCCAGAAAGTGCTCGTGTGTGTGTGTGTTGTTGTGTGTTGTGTGTGTGTAGCGGTCATTGTGACTGAGTGTGCACGTGTGGAGTCTCCAGGGTGAATCTTAGTACTATCGGATGTGTACTCTTATTGCTTTCCTTATTGGTTTCTCGCAGTTTTCTTCTTCCAGTCCTGGAAGTGCAGGCACATTACCGTTGCCTATAGTGGTTTGTTATTTAATTATTTTTTATTTTATTTGTTTGTGTACCTCCACGCTTGCGCTTCTCCTGTTTTGGTATCGTAGATCAATTAGCCGGGTACTGCTGGTTCCTGAGGAGTGACGCCTATCTATGTATTTGGGAACATTTGGTTTATTCTACCCTTGCTTGCCTTTGTTCTGACAATTTCCCAGGTTTCACAACCCCCAGGGGCAGAAGCTCAATTGGTCATGCCCATTTCCACTGGAGATTTGTGTACTTGGGAACCTGGGACCAAACTTCCAGGATTTCTGTCTTGTGAGGAAGAGTCTATTACCCCTAACCATCTTTCAGTTCTGCACAATATTTTGCAGACTCAGGGAGTTGAGATCCAAACCAGGTCCTTTAGTCTTGTGAGCGCATAGGCTTTAACTTCCCTGATGCCCTATGTCTTCTGGCCTCAAGGAGATCTAGAACTTTTAGTTTTGTACTTTTTGTAGTTTGTGATTTGTCCTATTATGCTTAGTTAAAGTTAACTTCATGCGTGTCCTACAGATACCCATCCGCTATTTACTTATATATTACAAGTGTGACTACATGGCTCTCTATATATAAGTTGGTAAATCATTAGGATTCATTAACTCATATATAAGGATATTATTGGTCTCACCAGAGCTTCCTCGGTGAGTTGTTTTAAGATACTCGGTCTGAGGGCAGCACCTTGTACTTTGTTATCGCTCTTGCTCTGGTGAGGATCATGACACATTGTCTATGTCACTTTGTGCGTATTATGTTTACTCCTGAGACTTGAATGCAGAGCTATAGTAGGCCTGCACACATCATTTTCTTACAACCTTGCCCTAGTCATCTATGAATAGCTAGAGGGCAGATTTACCTACTATAAAGACGACAGATCTTCGCTACACTCTTCATTACGCTTTGTGACAAACTACACTAAATCAACCTTGATGAGAAAAAGGTTTTGGGGTTCGTTATGCCGTCTTGATGATTCACTAGGTTTTATTTTGTTACTATAGTTGAGATTCCTGCAGTGACCGTGTTGGCTAGTTTCCAGATTACATACCATATCAAAGGTAAAGAGAAGGGCATATCTTCCAGCTTGCCAATCTGTCAAAGTCAGAGAATTCTGTTTTTCTAAATTTTTTTTATTATTATTTATTATTATTTATTCAATTGAGCGTATATGTTGTGTGCACATGTAAATGTGTGTGTGTAGAACCACGGACGAATTGGCGAACCACCATGGACGCTCCACCTCTCTCTGACTCTGCCTGGGATTCACGGCTCCGCCCTACAGGACCAAGAAATGCACGGCCGCCCCCGCCTTCCACCTGGCAGTATACGTGGCATCTGCGGATCCGAACTCAGACCTCTGCCTGCAAGGGCGAGGCTTAACCCCTGAGCCACCCTCTCCAGCCCCAAGTCAGAGAAGTCTATCTCATCATTTATCCCACTGTCGGGCAATTATAATAGACTGGGTTTATCTCGCACATTAATATCTCCTAAAGGTTTGCCTCAATTCTTCATAGAGTGGCCTCAAGGTTTTTAGGTTTCTATGTTGTCCGATTGACATTGCCCACATAGTCTTCTCAACCTAAAATATTGAAGTGGAATGCATTTTAGTTGCAGCGCTTAGCTTTATCATTAGCATAATAATCAATTACATTCGGCATATGCAATCTTTTGACATTGTGACATGATACTATTATCTTCAAATGCTGCTCTCTAAGAACTATATCTTACATGATACTTGTCCAAAAGAAAGTCAAAAAGAATTTTTAAGTAAGTTTATGATTTTGTGCTGGGTCACATGCATGCTCCATCCTGGGTCGAATGTGGCCTGCAGGTCCTGCGTTGGCCATACCTGAAACTTTCTATGTATTTACCTTGCAATTTAAAAGTTTGGGAGTTTAAAATCCGGTGACCTTATAGATAGGCAGATGGAAATCTAAATCCAACAGGATAAAGTCTTTGACTCACAGATACCTTTCTATTTGGAGGCTTTGCAACTAGACTAAAGTCAAATCATGAAACAACAACAAAATGCCCACCAATTCAAACACAAGGGAGACTGTCCATCCAGAAGATTCTTTATGATGCTTCCTTGGCTTATGGAAATTTTACGAACTGAAAAGCATTAACAAGGGAGGATACTGTAGTTGTAATACTCCCTAGTATTTAATTCAAGAAAATGGCAATAAATTGGCAAGGCACCAAAGGAAATGCTGGGGGGGGAGGAGAAGGATGTGATCTATCAGACCAGATGGACAGGTAGGGCTACTTAAACTGAGCATGGAAGTTAGCTACAGGTGTCAACTTAGCTGAAGGCTCAAGCTCTGGACACATTCGTAAAGAATCAGTAGTTAAGTCCTAAGCAAGCCTGCAGGAGATTGTCTAATTGATGAAGGAAGACTCAGTCCCATGGGTGGGACTTTTCCCTGGTCAGGTAAATAAGATGGAGGGAGCATATTCAGGCAGTTGGCATCTTTTGGTCTACTTGGACAGGCATGTTGTCTGGCAAATAAGGTTTGCCTCTCTCTCATCAGTAAATATGGTGTGGCCAGGTTTTTCAGCTCCTGATGTTGGTATGGGCACTCCTTCCGAGCTGGAGTAAGAACTATAACCGGACAATCATAAACTGGAATAAACCCCTTGTGCACATAAGCTATTTGGTTGTGAATTTATGCGAAACATACAGATAAATTGTGACACTAGGAAACTGATGGTCTACTGAGGGTAGTGTGTCCTAATGTTGAGGGGAAATGTAGAAAATTGTCAAGAACTGGCCTGCAGCCTGGTCATCTCATTAACAGACAAGAAAGGGAGAGGAAGAAAAGGAAAGAGAGGAGAGAGAGAGAGAGAGAGAGAGAGAGAGGAGAGAGAGAGAGAGAGAGAGAAAATTAGAAAACTGTCTTAAGTTCTTTGCTGAGACGAGCAAACTGAGAAACAGAGCATTGGCACTTGGTAATGAGCTGCCCTGAGTGCGCTTTGAGTACCTTGTACTTCTATTTCATGACACAGAATAAAATAAATTTTCCACCCCAACTGCCTCCCTGGGCTTGGGTTTCTTTCAACAGCCCTTACTGAGAAAGGCCACTGGAAAGAAAGCCAGGAGAGTTAAATCCGAAGTCTGTCGCTAGAGAGCCTTTGAGACCCTGGCTGGGGACCAGAGACAGTCTCTCGTGCAAAACTTTTCAGAGGTTTTTCTCCCTTTGCTGGATGCTTTAAGCCCATTTCATCACACTGTCATCTGGACTTGACATGGAATATCACTCGATCGGATCCTGTAGTAAAGCACAAGCCATTGTTCCAGATAAGCTCCTCCCTAGCATGATCCAGGCTGAGCACATCCAACAAAAATTTAACTAAGTTCATCAATTCCATAAATGAAATGTGACTATTTAGAGAGTAATGTGACTCTGATAAATGGCAATATGTTCATATTATGTTTTCTTATTCTTCAGCTGTTGACTGGGCTGGCAAAAGATATATAAATTGTATATAAATAGTATAATGTGTATAAATTGCATTTCAGTTTCTATTTTCCAGAGCTCCGTTGAAGTCTTCATAAATGGATTACTTTCACAGAGTGGAAAAGCACCCTGAAAGAATAATGGTAAGGATGACTTCAATACATGTCAGTCTGCTTTTAAAATACCCCCAGATGGGGGCTCAGTGGTTAAACCTTCATAACTCAAGCAGGAGAACTGAGTTCAGATCTCCAGATTCCACTTTAAAAATGTCATGCAATATGGTGATGGCCCATAATTCTGGCCTTGGAGTTGCAGAGCATGAGAAACCCCAGATCAAAGCAATAAGGAGGTAGAACAATCCAGAACTGCATCCAAGGATGTATCTTTGGGCCTCCACAGGCACACACACTTGGTTGCCCACTTGCACACATACATGCACACACATGTGCATTTATATGCATTCAAAAAGTAAAAATAAAATATATCATTTTTTTCAAATGTACCATTCAGTTGTTCTCCATGTCTCTAGCCCTCCTAAAAAGATCAGAGATCGGTACAATTAGACCTAGTATTTGGTTGATAGTCTTAGCAAATGGACTAAATTTTTTTTTTTTTTTTTTTACTTAGGCTGAATTTTTTGTTGCTCAAAACCTTTTTTAAAGAATATGTCTTTGATGGGGCTGGAGAAGTGACTCAGGGGTTAAGCCTCAGGCAGAAGGTCCTGAGTTCAGATCCTAGACCCCACGTATAGACGCTGGGCGGAAGCTGGGGCGGCCTGTGTTTCTGGTCCTGGTAGGGCGGAGCCTGTGAATCCCGGGCAGAGTAAGTAAACACGGAGGAGGTAGAGGCGGTCCATGGTGGTTCCGGAATCCGCCCGTGGTTCTACACATACACACACACACACACACACACACACACACACACGCGCACAATCGAATAAATAAAAAAATTTAAAAAAAAAAAAGAATACGTCTTTGATATGTGAACTTAACAAGTCACTTAGCTTTGCATCCCTTTGATAGACTATGGTTCTATTGCACTGAAGATGGGGTGCTGAGTAAGATCTGACTTCCAATCTCAAGGAGTGTGGGTTCTTCCTGGTGATTAAGATGAACCATCAGTTAAACACAATGCTACCAGGCTATGTAAGCGCTTACATACGATGATGTCAGGGCTATAAGGCCCATTTGCAGTGGACCTTCTGGTGACATGAAAGCCAGTTTGATGTGATCTTTAAGAGCTTAAATGTGGAGTTTGAAGGCTGCCTTCTCACATTGCCTCTGCCCCTCACTAGCAGTCATTTTGCAAAAATGCTGCCACTTGTGGAAGCCTCAGTTTGCTTCTCTGTTTCGTCAAGGTACTGGTCTTCATCTGAAAGGATTCACTTATTAGGAAATAACTTAGCATGAACTAAAAGCCTCTCAGCACTGTGTCGGGTGCTAGCCTATGTCTCAATCAGTCTCTCCTATCTGCTTATCTCCTTGCACCAGCCACACTTCTCCATGTGACATGTGCCCTGAGCTTTCCCTGCACCATGGTCTTAGCACATGTTGGTTACTTTAAAATTTTTATTTTATTTTATTTTTTTGCATGTGCCTGTGGAGACCCAAGGGTGATACCAGGAATCATCCTGGATTGCTCTACCTCTTTATCACTTTGCTCTGGGGTTTACTGAGCTCTGTCTTCCAGGTCTGGAATTGCAGGCCACTGCAATTTTTTACATGTTTTTACATGGGATCTGGGGTGTTGAACTCAGATCCTTTTGCTTTTAAGGCAAGAGCTTTAACCCCTGAGTCATCTCCCCAGTCCACTGGCTTGTTTTCTAACATGCTCAAATCCCCAATCCACCCCACTAAGGTTAACTCATTTCTGAAGCTGTCCCCAAATGTCTTTCACTATTCACAGTTTAACTCACTTTTTCCTGACCCTACAATACAAACCATCTCTGTTCACTCTGCTGTATTCTTTCCTAGGTGCTTATTGTTTTCTTCCCCCCAGTGACTGGGCTAGGACTCGGGGCCTCACCTGTACTAGGCAAGTACTCTACCACTGAGCTACTGTCCCAACCTATTGCTGTCTTGCGCAGTTCTTGTCAATGTATCATTATAATATCCTGCTTTATTGTGTCATATGCACCTTCCTGGCTGGACTATGGTTCAGAGAGATAGTGATGACATCAGCATCAACTCACTTGTCACAAAACTTGCCACAGAAAATGAGAACTTTATGTTTAATGAAGGATTGAGTGAGTGGAAACACAGTCTGTGACTAAAACATTAACATCATGTTTAGCTTATCTCACATGTTCTACAAATGCTAACACTATTTCAAAGATAGGGTATCAGAGCAGAATTTCAGGTGTGTGTGTGTGTGTGTGTGTGTGTGTGTGTGTGTATGCATATGTGTATGTCTGTGTTGAGTTGACATGAGAATTAATGTTTGGAGTAATGCTCTTCTATTTCCTACACATTCTGGTTTCCCAGAGCAAGGGTCTTTAAAAACTGTGTTAGTATAGTTGAAAACTTTATTTTTGTAGTCTTTAAGAATTTGGGGGCAAACAATGAACTATTTCACCTTTGTATCTACTTACCTTTGCAGTATTGCTCTGAGGTAGTTCAAAGGATGAGAATGTCTGTTTCCCCAGAGAATTATAGAACAAAATGTAGAAATCAAGTCAAGCCATGTGATGAAACTTCTTTATGATGGGACCGAATTGAAAGACATTATAGATTCTTTGTATGTTGCCAATAAATTCACAACAAAATGGCTCATGGGAACAAGGAGGCTTTATTTTGGCCTATTATTGTCCACTTGGCAGAAGGGCTCATACCAACACTAGGAACTGAGGGAACTGGCCATGCCATATCCACAAGGACTGCTGAGAGAAGGAACAAACTTTATTTGCCAGACTCAATGTCTGCTAAATTCTTGCTGACGAATGCCAACTTCCTGAACCATTGCCCTCCATTTCATCCATATTCCCAGGGAATGGCCCCGCCTACAATGGGCTGGTTCTTCCCTCATCAATAGACAATGTCCTGTAGGTTTGTTTAGAACCTGCCTTAAATATCAATTGTTCACAAATGTGCACAAAACCTACTCTGCAATGATCAAGTCCTATCTAACTAGCACAAATGACAAGGGCGGTAAGATTCCAAAGGTCAAAGGAAGGATTGTTGAATCCCAGGAGGCTGTGCGTGCAACAGGCACAGAGTACATGACAGAACTGCCTGCTCAAGGAAGGTGGACAGGAAAAGAGTGTGCTCTGCAGTCCAGCTGTCTGGATCCCCAAGTGCCACTCACTCATTCCCCATTAACAATCAGCTGGCTCTGTCACTGCAGATGTTTGCCTGGAATCTGTGGACTGAAATGACCTTTAGTAGTTCAAAATAAGATCTGATCAATTCTGAGGAATTGCAAGGTGCTCAAAGTCTTAATTTAGGAACATTTTTTTCCCAGAAAATACTGTGGATTTCAGATGAGAATGCCTATTTATGGGGTTTTGTAAGAAACTGTCATTCCACCACTTACTCTCCTCTTTCGCCCTTGCCAATCTAAGCTAATTAAAAGAGCTTAAAATAGCCCACGATACTGAAGTATTTAACATCTGTTTTCCTTAAAATAAAGAGATGGAGGAAGGGATAGATCTTCCTTTTGGGCACTTCACCAGCAGCGAAGAGGAAGAGAAGATAAAATGACGATTTGTGCAGAAGGGAAGAAGGGGAGAAAAACTGGTCTCACCTTTCGCAAGCCTAAAAGGAAAGAGGAGTGCAGAAGCTGCTCATGATGCTCCCACTTCTCTGCTCCCCATGGTTCACCTTAGCAGATACCACTGGGTACGGTGTCATTCAGAATCACCATGGCCACTTTCTCTGCTGACAAGCCAGGCTCCTAAACAGAGGCTCAGGCTCCACTGAGTCACCATGCATAGGGCTGCTAAAGATCAAACGGGAAACTCAACTCTGAACATGCAAAGACAGTAAAACATCGTCACTACCTACCAGGAGTTCTCACATGCTGAGTAGGAAGGGCATCATGGTTTGAAATGTGTTTGGCAAGGTCAAGGCATCTTGAGAGGTGGAGCTTGCTGGAGGAAGGCAGTCACAAGGGGTGGGCCTTGAAGTAGATTAATTCCACCCTACCTCCGAAAGTCATGCTTTGCAGCAAGTGTTTGCAGCTCCTCCAAGATGTCATGCAGTGACATTAGCCACCTCCAGCTTTGGCCACAGCCACATGCAACCTCCATTTGGAAGGCTGGTATCTCCCATCTGGAGCCATAAGCGGTAATAATATAAAACCTCCTTTCTCCCTTAGTTGCTTTGACTTGGCGGTTTTTCTCACGCAATAGTTAATAGTAACTGCTACAGGGGGATACCCACAGTTTATTGCATGGAAAGAATGTCTCAACAGGCAATTTTCTGCTGGAAGTTGTTAGTGTGGAAAAATGAGGCTCTTTAACAATTTCTTTCTGGAGAATCTATTCCAGACTAAACCTTCTGTTGCTGTGGGAAACAGTGAAAAAGATTCCTTTTCACTCTAGAATATTAAGTGCGTACCAGGAAGGAAAGACGCAAGGGTACGTAGCTCACGCATGACAATAGGTGCCTATAGGTTGCTAAAAAGTGCGAGAGTCTCATGCACTGTGGATGACTGCTATTTTAATATATGAAACCATGGTGAACTGAGACACCTAAAGACTTCCCAGTCTTAAAAATGTCTGTTGCAGTTTAATGTGCATGTTGTGTAATTCACAAACCAGATGCTCTTAACGATACAGGGGTTTTGATTCGGCTTATATTGTCTGCTTATTAGGTTTATCATCCCACTGACAGAATCACAAAGCACTGGGGTGTAAGGAACTGACCACACTGTATTCATATACCCACAAAACTGCTGAGAGAGGGGAGAAATCCTACCCTATTGGTTAACCCCTACCACTATACTTTCTGCAGTCTTGGCTTGCGGCTTCTAAAATCAACCATTGAGTCTTTACAAACGTGTCCAGAGCTCAAACCCTCAGGGTGACACCTGTATCTAAGTATAATGATGCCCAATAAAATATTTTTATGCTGTGTTGCGGACATTGAAACCAAGGGCCCTCAGCCTGGTATAGGTAGGAACACATCACCCAATGACCTTAAGAGGCTTTGCTGACCTGACAGAGTACAAGCAAATAAATTATAAAGCACAAGCACATAGAGGCAACAGTAGTCACAACCAGCTATCCCCTAAGTAATATGCGTTTTCCTGTGACTTAGAACACCAATCCTGTGGTTTTAAATTGAGATCACAAAACTAAATGTAAGACCATACTATAAGAGATATTATAAAATAGATAAAAAGTTTCTCTTGAACTATTGGTAAAATGGTGAACTAGAAATACTCTTGCCTTACTGGTGACTCAGAAGAAGGGGGAATGTTAAATCCCCCAATGGGCTAATCTAAAATTCAGGGGGTTGAAGGGGTTGACAAAGACTATAAGTTCTGTTGAGACACTGAAGCGGGATTCACCACGAAGTGCAATGCAGATTGACATCCATACTCAGAGAGCTGGGAAAGAAGCATAAATCCTTCGAGAGGAATTCACCTTTAGCCAATTCAGGCCTCAGCACTTACACAGATGAGTTTTATTAAACACATGCTTATGATAGCAAACTTACCAGAAGAAGGAACTGTGTGCACGAATCAGCAAATGCTAAGCCAAAGAAACACAAAATAATCAAACTAATCTAAGAATGAAATCGCTATTTTGAGATCCACAAACTGATATTGTAACTATCAAATGAATATATTTAGTGTGTTTAGGGAAATAGAAAAGAATATTTGAAGTGTGAATGCAGGACAAGCAATATTAAAAGTGGACAAATAGGGACTGGGGAGATGGTTCAGGGGTAAAACAACCTTTGCCTCACAAGCTTTTGACCCAAAGTCAGAGCCCATATACGACATAAAAATTCCAGATAGATATTATAGCAGCTTATAATTCTGGTGCTTCAGAGAAAAACAATAAAGATGTAGAGCAATCCAAAATGATTTCTGATGTCAACCATGGGCTTACACTGGCACATATATCCAAATACTCTCTTGTACACACACACACACACACACACACACACACACACATCCCACAGTGAACGTGTACTAAACGACTCGTGCAGCAACTTACAAGAGACTTTGATGTCCAGGGTACAGATGCAAGCGCCAGCTTAGAAAACAAAATACTGTGGTTGTTAGGTGCAGATCATAGTTGCTAGATTGGAGAGTATAGGAATCTTCTGTTATCTATATTTGTAACAGAACTCTCTGATTCAATGGATGCCGATATACTCAATCCACTTTTGCCAATGGAAGAGTATTACAGACGAATGCATTGGCCTAAAGATGCACAAGAAAATAAGTGACGGTGAATGCTCAAGCTCATAAATAGTGTATCTGTTGGAACATGCTCCGGCCGCAAGGAACATAGGGAAAAAGGAAAGGCTAAGATACATGAGCATGGGGACA